>CALNHX010009567.1:0-48572 GCA_940337035.1 Agriotes lineatus | reverse complement strand
GTTTTTATTCAATTTTGACCAAATTTTGAATAAAACAATTAAAAAATATTCAAATTACGATATAAATTTGCCCATTCATCGTCGATTTGATCTAAATTTTAGTAATTATATATTACACACTACAAAGAGAAAGAATAATTGAACGTAAATATTTGTAGAAATAATAAAAATATGTTGTTCTTAATTGAAACTTTTTTAATTCTCTAGTGAATTAAAACACTTTTATTTCACTTGTGAATCATATACTGTTTATGAAGGTTGTTATGGAGTTAATAATGTCACTTTGTCAAAATTGAATAAAAATAATAATTACTAAACGCCGGAAGTTCAGGTATTAGAAATTATTAAAAGAGGCAGGCATTCAGGCACTGTAAAAATACAAGACAGCCAGTAAAATATGCATTTCTTTTGGTTTAGGGGCCCCACTCTTTGTTTTTATTGCATTTGTTTATTAATTCCTTCTAATTGCTGAGTTACAAAATACTTCTTTTCATAATTTACGGGGTTGTTAGATAATTTGCTAAACAGTACTGGCTAGTCACTACACCTTTTTTATTTGTAATTCAGAAAGTGTAAGAAGTATTTCAGAAAGTATAGCATGTAATTCAGATTAATGAATTGTAATTCAGAATGCGTCATATGTAATTTAAACTACTAAATTGTAATTCAGAAAGTGTACGTTGTAATTCAGAAAGCGTTAATTGATATTCAGAAAGCATCCTTTTTAATTCAGAAAGTATCAATTATAATTCAAAAGCGAAAAGACAACCTTTATGTAAAATTTAATATTTATTGTACTGTTGATTTGTATAAAAATTTTCGGACAGCTCTATCTTAATTTTTGTTTGTTATCTTTTGGTTGAAAATAAATTAACTTTAAAATTGTTTATCATAGAATTCACGACATTGTTGTATGGTGGCGAAGAGCCTTTTATATCAGATGATTTTTTAACAATAAATATTACATTTATTGAATATTTTACACACTACTGTATGTATGTATCTACATAGCAATTCTTCATAAAGATCATCCCTTGGTTTCTGAATTACAATTGATGCTTTCTAAATTACAAATTATGTTTTGTGAATATCAATCAACGCTTTCGGAATTATAATTTACTAATCTGAATTACAAGTTACACTATCTGAATTACAATTGAAAAAGGTGTAGTAAACACATCACTACGGAATTCTTTAATTGATTTTTGTAATTTCTTGGTTACCGATTCCCGTATTTTCGGCATTTTAAAATGGGCATGGGAACTGATTCCACGATCACGGCAAGGTTCAATACCAAACTGAAACTAAACTTTTTTAGGGGTAAAAGCACATTGCAAACTGTGAGTTTTTCCAAACGTTGTGGACAATAATCCCTGATAATAACTTGAATCCTGTTTTGAATGGCTTATTACTTCCCTGCAGGTAGGTGCTGTGACCTTTAAGGGTGGGTTCAGTTCTTACTAGTCTTTTACTACCAATACAATACATAATTTTTTGCCCCTATTTACTCTAAACGTATTTATATTAAAAAACCCATCCAAATAATTACTTTGGAGCGGTCTTTGCGTCTTTGGCAGGTTTAATATACATTGCTTTAAAAATAGAACCAAAAGGGATTTATACCTAAAAATGGCATTTATGTAGAAAAGCCATTAAAATAATCATGTTCAGGCATTTTAGTCATTTTGCCTAAACTTTCAGTCTTTAATTGGGTAATTACTATATAATTTCGGTTAAATATATAGTTGAATTTAGATGATTATGTCATTATTAATTTATAACTCACAGAATAGACTTTAAAAATTACATTTGTAAGAAGGGTAAGAAATATTTCAGAAAGTGTAACATGTACTTCAGATTAATAAATTATAATTCAGAAAGCGTCAAATGTAATTCACATTAGTAAATTGTAGTTCAGAATGTGTAACATGTAATTCAGATTAGTAAATTCTAATTCAGAAAGTGTAAATTGTAATTCAGAAGCGTTAATTGATATTCAGAAAGCATAATTTGTACCTCAGAAAGTATCAATTATTATTCAGAAACGAAAGACAACCTTTATGTAGAATTACTATGTAGACACATACATACTGTATGTGTGTAAAGTTTGCAACAATTTTAATATTTATTGTACTGTTGATTTGTAAAGAAATCTTCGGACATGTCTATCTTAATCTTTGTTTTCCATTTTTGGTTGAAAATAAATTAACTTTAAAATTGTTCATCATAGAATTCACGTCATTGTTATATGCTGGCTAAGAGCCTCTTATATTCGAACGATTTTTTAACAATAAATATTAAATTTATTGCAAGCTTTACACACCACTATATGTACGTATCTTCATAGTAATTCTTTATAAAGGTCGTCCCTTGGTTTCTCAATTACAATTTACTAATCTGAATTACAACTTACACTCTCTGAATTACAATTTACTAATTTGAATTCCATTCGACGCTTTGTGAATTACAATTTATTATTCTGAATTACAAGTTACATTTTCTGAATTACAATTGAAAAAGATGTAGTTCATACCATATAATTTTTTTCATAAATGGTGTTTTGTTAGAAAATCAGTTCCGTTATTGTTTTGAAAATCTGAAGCCAAAATAATAATTGTTATACATTCTTGAACAAAAATATTGCATATTCATATTGTATTTATATATGTTACTTCAAGAAAATTCAGTACAATAGTAACATAACGTTATTTTATTTGTGTAGTGGACATGAATTAGTATTAGGTATTTTCCTTTTATACTTCTAACTACACCTTTTTTCAATAGTAATTCAGAAGTTTTAATTTTCAATTCAGATTAAGAAATTGTAATTCAGATATCGTAAGTTATAACACAGATTAGAAAATTGTAATTTAGAAATGGTAACTTGCAATGCAGATTATTAACTTGTAATTCAGAAAGAGTAAATTGCAACTCAGATTAGTAAATTGCAATTCAGAAATTGTAAATTGTAATACAGATTAGCAAATTGTAATTCAGAAACCAAAAGACGACCTTTATAAAGAATTACTATGTATATACATAAATCCACAGAGGACGTGTCTAATATTTGCAAAAATTTTAAATTAGAAATTATGTTTTGTGAATATCAATCAACGCTTTCGGAATTACAAGTTACGCTTTCCGAATTACAATTTACTAATCTGAATTACAAGTTACACTATCTGAATTACAATTTACTAATCTGAATTACAAGTTACAGTTTTTGAATTACAATTGAAAAAGGTGTAGTAAACACATCACTACGGAATGCTTTAATTGATTTTTGTAGTTTCTTCGTTACCGATTCCCGTATTTTCGGCATTTTAAAATGGGCATGGGAACTGATTCCAATATCACGGCAAAGTTTTAGGGGTAAAAGCACATTGCAAACTGTGAGTGGACAATAATCCCTGAGAATAACATTATTCCTGTATTGAATGGTTTATTACTTCCCTGCAGGTTGGTGCTGTGACCTTTAAGGGTGGGTTCAGTTCTTACTAGTCTTTTACTACCAATACAATACATGATTTTTTGCCCGTATTTACTCTAAACGTATTTATATTAAAAAACCCATCCAAATAATTACTTTGGAGCGGTCTTTGCGTCTTTGGCAGGTTTAAGATACATTGCTTTAAAAATAGAACCAAAAGGGATTTATACCTAAAAATGGCATTTATGTAGAAAAGCCATTAAAATAATCATGTTCAGGCATTTTAGTCATTTTGATTAAACTTCCAGTCTTTAATTAGGTAATTACTATATAATTTCGGTTAGTTATAGTTGAATTTAGATGATTATGTCATGATTAATTTATAACTCACAGAATAGACTTTAAAAATTACATTTTCGGCTTAAATTCAGTAAAGCGATGTCTACACATTTCATTTGTAAGAAGTGTAAGAAGTATTTCAGAAAGTGTAACATGTACTTCAGATTAATAAATTGTAATTCAGAAAGCGTCAAATGTAATTCACATTAGTAAATTGTAGTTCAGAATGTGTAACATGTAATTCAGATTAGTAAATTCTAATTCAGAAAGAGTAAATTGTAATTCAGAAGCGTTAATTGATATTCAGAAAGCATAATTTGTACCTCAGAAAGTATCAATTATAATTCAGAAACGAAAGACAACCTTTATGTAGAATTACTATATAGATAGATACATACTGTATGTGTGTAAAGTTTGCAACAATTTTAATATTTATTGTACTGTTGATTTGTAAAGAAATCTTCGGACATGTCTATCTTAATCTTTGTTTTTCATTTTTGGTTGAAAATAAATTAACTTTAAAATTGTTCATCATAGAATTCACGTCATTGTTATATGCTGGCTAAGAGCCTCTTATATTCGAACGATTTTTTAACAATAAATATTAAATTTATTGCAAGCTTTACACACCACTATATGTACGTATCTTCATAGTAATTCTTTATAAAGGTCGTCCCTTGGTTTCTCAATTACAATTTACTAATCTGAATTACAACTTACACTCTCTGAATTACAATTTACTAATTTGAATTCCATTCGACGCTTTGTGAATTACAATTTATTATTCTGAATTACAAGTTACATTTTCTGAATTACAATTGAAAAAGATGTAGTTCATACCATATAATTTTTTTCATAAATGGTGTTTTGTTAGAAAATCAGTTCCGTTATTGTTTTGAAAATCTGAAGCCAAAATAATAATTGTTATACATTCTTGAACAAAAATATTGCATATTCATATTGTATTTATATATGTTACTTCAAGAAAATTCAGTACAATAGTAACATAACGTTATTTTATTTGTGTAGTGGACATGAATTAGTATTAGGTATTTTCCTTTTATACTTCTAACTACACCTTTTTTCAATAGTAATTCAGAAGTTTTAATTTCAATTCAGATTAAGAAATTGTAATTCAGATATCGTAAGTTATAACACATATTAGAAAATTGTAATTTAGAAATAGTAACTTGCAATGCAGATTATTAACTTGTAATTCAGAAAGAGTAAATTGCAACTCAGATTAGTAAATTGCAATTTAGAAACTGTAAATTGTAATACAGATTAGCAAATTGTAATTCAGAAATCAAAAGACGACCTTTATAAAGAATTACTATGTATATACATAAATCCACAGAGGATGTGTCTAATATTTGCAAAAATTTTATATTTATTGTAAAAAATTGTCGAACAAGTCGATTTTAATTTTTTTGTCATCTTTTGGTTGAAAATAAATTAATTTTAAAATTGCTCATCATGCAATTAAATACTATATAAATATTAAATTATACACAATTACACATCTTGTATGTATCTATATACTAATTCTACACAAAAGTCATCCCTTTGTTTCTGAATAATAATTGATGCTGTCTGAATATCAACTAACGCTTTCTGAATTACAAATAAAAAAGTTGTAGTAATATTGAGATACTGAAATAATGTGCAATTTTTACCATAGACCTATACGAGCACCCTGCATTTTTTCTAGCAATATGAAATGTAAATAATTACTTAATAATTGTAAAACCTATGCTACTACCCTATATTTACGATAGTAAAGTTTAAACTACTTGATGATAAAAATAAATATAAATTTTCAAAATATATGCAATATTTTTGTTCATGAGTGTATAACAAAATTATATACTCGTATACCCTAGAAAAACAATTCTTAGACCGGCATTTAAAATAATATCAAGAAAAATAAGAATGATATAGATCTCTATTGTTTTAAAACCATTTCAGTTTGAATTATGTAAATCGCAATGTGTAAGGTTATATATATATTAACGATACAATATTGATTATAACCATCTTAACGAAACGAGTTTTGTAATGTGCCATAAGCAAACGTCTATAGTTCAATATTTTATCTTCATCATTAAAATCTGGTGCAAAGTATTTTTTTATGTAAAAAGTGTGAGGTAATATCCATTACTCAGTGCGGTAGTATCTATGCATTTGGTTAATAGTTTATAACAACATCGATGAAGATGAAAATAAAAGTTGTGTGTTATACCATTTCTGATTTCTTATAAGCTGATTGGTAAAGAAATTTCATCGCCTTCAAAATGGAATTTTACTTGTTTTTGTTTTGAAAAATAAAAGTTCTCGTTTCCTTTGAATGATACATTTTTAGATATTTACAATACCACACATTTTATTGTATTTAACATTTAGTTTCATATTGAACAATGTCTAAACTAATTTTAAAGGAAAACTAAAAATAAAGAAAAGGAACGTACGCTATACTGGAACTATAAAACTCATTTAGCTACTCCTATTTAATAATATCCCTCATTATTAGGCTTTTCTCTATTAATAATTGTAGGCACCATTCTCGACCAATTCATAATTCATTGCTTTGGGCCAATCACAGAACCAGAAACCGATAGTTCACTGTTGGTTGGCCCAATCACCGCGATCTATTTTAAATCGCCCCCGATCACGACGATTTCCGTATTTTACGACGGTCTGATGTGTTGAACTGCATAGTTGAATGGAGCGTGTTCAGGGGTGTTCGGGTTTAAAGCATTTAGTTAAGAGAGTTTTAAGAGCAGATGAAAGAGTATATTTATTTTATCATTTTTATTCCAATTTTCGACTGGTGTTCGTCCATGTTTAATCGGTTTTGATTTAATTTCAATTTCTTCGTGGTAATTTCGGGTGGTTCTTTATCTGATATCGGTTCGGTATCGTGAACTCTAAAAAAGTGTAGATTGTTTTGATTATATGTTCTGTTTCTATTATACCTCTATCGTGTTTCATTCTACTAATTCTGGTTCGTTCATTTGTCATTTCTGCTCTTAGAAATATCATATTTTTGTCGTCTTCTATCGTTTCGGTAATTTACTTCGTGTTATGTTTTCTTATATCCTTCCGGATTTCCTGTCTAATTGTTTATCCAGAGCTTAGTATTTTGCGGAATCTCTGCCTAGCGTTTTTCTTCTCTGCATAAGATTTATTGTTGCTTTCGCGATATGATTGTTTTCTGACTGTTTCACTGAGTATGTTTAGTAATTATATTGATAATTTCCTCTATATTAGCGTTGTCTAGCGAGAACCTCCAAAGAGACTTTGATGACTTGTTTTGTTTTCTTTATAGCTGCTTTTGATAGCGATCTTGATTTTGATTTAATATGTTGAGGTTTATATTTTTTATTATTTGTATAATTTTATTTTTTTTTACGGTTTATGTTTTACTCTAACCGGTGTATGGTCACTGTTAACACGAAATCCGTTTATTAGTAATACGTTTGTTACTATGTACTTTTTGTTAGAAATGATCTGAACTTTTCCAGGTCTATTTCCTCTTAGGGTGATTGTTGGAGAATGTATTCATGCAGTATATGTTTTTTTCTTGTATGTAGTTGAGTCATGCATCTCCCCGATCATTTTTAATCAGTAACCTGACGTTTTCTGTTTGTTGCTTGACTTTCATGTTTTTCGATTTTACCATTGGGATCACCCAAGTAGAACAGGGGCACCTATCCCCTCCACTTTTTATTTGATTCGCGGATTCGCGGTTTAATTCGCGGATTTATTCGCGGATTTCGCGGTTTTATTCGCGGATTTCGCGGTTTTAATTTCGCGGTTTGATCTAATTAATTTCGCGGTTTGATCTAATTAATTTCGCGGTTTGATCTAATTAATTTTCACATATGCTACTGAATAAATTACACATTAGCTTCCGATTAAATTACGCGCGGCCATTTTTAATTTGCTACTGATTAAGTTACGCTGCGGCCATCTTGGATTTCTGGCGGGAATATTTGAAATTTGAATTTTTTCCGATTTTTTCTAAGTTTAATTTTTTGAATTTGAATTTCCCGGGGGTGTCGGCCATCTTGGTGCGCGCGCACTTCTCACGGCGGTTATCGCTCCAGGCAGACTTTCTATTTAGCCGGCGATTGTGTGTCATTCCCTGTAATCTGTACTCACGTTGCAGTTTTTGCGGGTTCGACTTTAAAATTTGGTCCTTAACAATTAACTACGTGCATAGAAAACAGGCTGGTTACTTTATTTTATATAGCGAAGTCATTTTTGTACAATTTACACGCAGAACACAACTCGTTCTTTATGTTTACTTTAGAAACCCTTAACCCTTTTCATTTAAATCGCGAAATCCGCATAAATATATTACTATAAAAAATCGCGAAAAGTGTTGAGTAAATAAATGCAACGCATTGTAAAGCCGTAAAACTTTTAGTTATTGTACGTTTACAAGATGGGTCTTTTGACAAAGTGGAAGAACCAAACTATGCTATTGTAAATGTACAGATTTTTCACTGTCAATTTGTATATAACAACTTAATGTAAATTGGTATTTGGAACATTTTAACGAAAACAGCGACTTCTTTCGGCATAAACTGTTTCTTCACACCACGGGGCTCTTCTCAGTCCATCGTTTAGAAAACGCCTGCCAGAACCTGTATGTTTACACGGATTGCTTTGGACCTCGGTGCATTTTCAAACAAAGAACCAGATTCTAGAAATTCATCGAGTTACAAATTTGAGTTTAATATATTCCTGACATACTTCTGTTGTGCCCTCGCCCATATAAAATAAGACATACGCATTAAATAAATGTTTTTATTGTATAAGAATGGTTGTCCCCCATAAATTTGAATAAAAACAGACAATTTCGTTGAAAAAAAATAGCTTTTCAATATCGTTTGCAAATAAGACAAGGGATACTTGTAAAAATACAAGTCAAACCATTTTTTCTTGTAAAAAATTTACGAAAAGACGTAAGTGTTGGCGACAAATGAAAATAAATTTGAATAAAAACACGCAAAAATTACGAAAAGACGTATGTGTTGGCGACAAATTAAAATAAATTTGAATAAAAACGCACAATTTCGTTGAAAATCTTTACAAAGCGACTTTATAGTACCGAAAAAATGATGTAAAAAAGTTTTAAGAGTTATTTCTACGCATAATTTTGCAAACGTTTAACAAATAAACCGTAATTTTTTAAAGTACATCACACAATTATGAAATCGTAGTTCAATTTATATAAATTTTCGATACTTTGTATGTAAAAAATAGCTTCAATTACTAATATATGAATAAAATCATGCAATTTCCAAAGCATTTCGTTTAAAATTTTAGAAAATCGACAGCATCTCCCATGAAAATTTATAAAAATCGGCATCTTGTCACATTAAATTCTGCAAAAACGACAAAAAACAATATTTTTATATTATTATATTATTATATAATTATATTATTATTATATTATTTGTCGTGATTCGTCATCGATGAATTTTACAAGAGCCAGCCTGTCTGCTGTGTGACGTACGTAATGTTTCCATACCTTTTTATTTTAAAATTCTATAAAATCAGAGGTCCAAACTGCTGCCGCATCAGGTAATAGAGTACAATGGTTTAAAACGTGTTAGTGCGGCATCAGTCGGGCCTCTGGTTTTATAGAATTTTAAAATAAAAAGAGATGGAGACATTGCGTACGTCACATCGCAGACAGGATGGCTCTTGTAAAATTCAGCGATGACGCATCACGACAAATAATAAAATGGCAGCTGTAGGTCAAGTCTTTCGATAAAATATGTATCAAAACCGATTTAGAAATTTGCACATGGCTTAATTTATATGAAATATTGTTTGAAATTGCATGTAGAAGGCTTTTAAACTATATGTTTTCTTAATTATGCAGAGAGTGCTCGTTTATATAGTGAGGCAGGTTGGCCGAATGGTTAAGGCGTCAGATTCAAGCTCTGATCTCTAGAGAGAATACGGGTTCGATTCCCGTACCTGTCATATTTTTTATATATTTATTATGAAAGTCTTGATTTTAAGCTAGTTTATTCACGACGGCTCTACTAGAACAAACGACTGAGCTCCTTTTCGACTAAAATGGACAAAGAGCGGAAGATGTTGATTGTATCACCGGAATTTGTCCAACGTCTTAAATCTGGCGATGATGCGGAGAAAAATATATTATCACAGCTTGATGACGAAATGCAAAAAGTTTTAAAGTCCAAATTAACTGATCACGATAAATGGATCCAGTACAATCAGGTTTTACAACGATTCCTTCATTTCACAAACCAGGCGCGGCAGCCAATCAAAATACCTATTGAAACAACCAGTGACAGCCTATCAAATGCCGTTATTTTATCTACACTTCCCAAAACTTTTAAGAAAAAAGCTGAAGTTTTCCTACGCATTTTGAGTACCTCAAGCGATGTGAGCTGGGATCACAAGGGCACCGTTACTATAAAGGGTGAAATTTTACCGGCGTCTAACATAGTCGATTTAATTCACGACACTCTGCGGCCTCGAAAAACTATTAATCCACCCGGACGCCTACAGTTTGCTGAGTACATCAAAGACCTTAACGTTGCTAATGTGCTGCTAGCTAAACCTAAACAGCAAAAGAAGCCAACCCCGACTGGTACTACAGGAAAAACCGAAATGGAAACTGATAACTGCGAGTCCGATTTAGAATATAAATTAAAAACACCAGCTACTCATCCAAGTCCACATCAAAAAGGTTCAGTCAGAAGAACGCCGATAAGGAAACGCCTCCAAAAAAGGGCCGTTAGAAAAACGCCTCTAAGGCAGATGTCATCAACACCAAAAACGAAGGGAATTCTAGATTGGGTGCATCTTAAACTTTAAAATTACACAATGAAATTCTGATTTTATTACTTGCAGTCTTTTTAATTTGAAATGTCGTGCACCTCAAACTACAGTTTTGTAAATTGCTAGCGAATTTTTAGAAATAAGACATTCTGCTGTACATTTATATTTATATTATTAAGTATTATACGAAATAAGAACAATATATTTGTTTATTACAAAGTGTTTGTGTTTTTTATTTCTACTCTGCTTTGTTTTTTTCTCGAATCTGCAATAATTACAAAGTCTAAAGCTAAAATATTAGTATTTGCAGTTATTTTACAGTTACAAAGTGTAAAATTTCAAAAAATCAATCTACGATTTCATAATAGCGTGATATAATTTAGAAAATTGTGATTTCTTTTAATTTTGTGCGATACATTTTATAAAAAAGTGTAAAACATTTGCAAATTTTTCAACGAAATTGTGTGTTTTATTCAGGTTTATGTTAATTTGTGATCAACATACATATATTTTGTATAATTTCAAGTGTTATGATGGCAGTTTTGTAAAATTTTAAGTGAAATGACTGGGGACAGAACATTTTTTCAACAAAATTACGTGTTTTTATTCAAATTTATGTTAATTTGTGGACAACATATATATATTTTTCAATGAAATTGCGTGTTTTGGTGGTGTCAGAATATTTTTTTCAACGAATTGCGCGTTTTTATTTAAAAATTATGTTAATTTGTGGTCAACATACATATATTTCCGTCAAAAGTATAAGATTTTTTGAATTTTGTTTATCGAAATGATTGTGGTAGTAGATTTTTTCAATGAAATTGCTATTTCTTTTAATTTTGAGCGGTGCATTTTATAAAAAGTGTAAAACATTTGCAAAATTATTTACTTTGGGGGTCAACACATACGTCTTTTCGTAATTTCCAAAGCATTTCGTTTAAAATTTATTTTCATTTGTCGTCAACACAGACGTATTTTCGTAAAATTTTACTATTTTTCAGTGAAAGTTGTATAAAAATATTGTTTTTTGTCGTTTTTGCAGAATTTAATGTGACAAGATGCCGATTTTTATAAATTTTCATGGGAGATGCTGTCGATTTTCTAAAATTTTAAACGAAATGCTTTGGAAATTGCATGATTTTATTCATATATTAGTAATTGAAGCTATTTTTTACATACAAAGTATCGAAAATTTATATAAATTGAACTACGATTTCATAATTGTGTGATGTACTTTAAAAAATTACGGTTTATTTGTTAAACGTTTGCAAAATTATGCTTAGAAATAACTCTTAAAACTTTTTTACATCATTTTTTCGGTACTATAAAGTCGCTTTGTAAAGATTTTCAACGAAATTGTGCGTTTTTATTCAAATTTATTTTAATTTGTCGCCAACACATACGTCTTTTCGTAATTTTTGCGTGTTTTTATTCAAATTTATTTTCATTTGTCGCCAACACTTACGTCTTTTCGTAAATTTTTTACAAGAAAAAATGGTTTGACTTGTATTTTTACAAGTATCCCTTGTCTTATTTGCAAACGATATTGAAAAGCTATTTTTTTTCAACGAAATTGTCTGTTTTTATTCAAATTTATGGGGGACAACCATTCTTATACAATAAAAACATTTATTTAATGCGTATGTCTTATTTTATATGGGCGAGGGCACAACAGAAGTATGTCAGGAATATATTAAACTCAAATTTGTAACTCGATGAATTTCTAGAATCTGGTTCTTTGTTTGAAAATGCACCGAGGTCCAAAGCAATCCGTGTAAACATACAGGTTCTGGCAGGCGTTTTCTAAACGATGGACTGAGAAGAGCCCCGTGGTGTGAAGAAACAGTTTATGCCGAAAGAAGTCGCTGTTTTCGTTAAAATGTTCCAAATACCAATTTACATTAAGTTGTTATATACAAATTGACAGTGAAAAATCTGTACATTTACAATAGCATAGTTTGGTTCTTCCACTTTGTCAAAAGACCCATCTTGTAAACGTACAATAACTAAAAGTTTTACGGCTTTACAATGCGTTGCATTTATTTACTCAACACTTTTCGCGATTTTTTATAGTAATATATTTATGCGGATTTCGCGATTTAAATGAAAAGGGTTAAGGGTTTCTAAAGTAAACATAAAGAACGAGTTGTGTTCTGCGTGTAAATTGTACAAAAATGACTTCGCTATATAAAATAAAGTAACCAGCCTGTTTTCTATGCACGTAGTTAATTGTTAAGGACCAAATTTTAAAGTCGAACCCGCAAAAACTGCAACGTGAGTACAGATTACAGGGAATGACACACAATCGCCGGCTAAATAGAAAGTCTGCCTGGAGCGATAACGTCTTTTGTAATTACGCATAGGTAGCAAACGGGATGGAAAAGAGAAAGCTGTAGAAAATCAATGGGACTGAGTGAGATAGCGTCACTCATATTAAATTAATTACAGCAAAACTAGTTACAAAGTCAATTTTTTAAAATTATTAACAAGTTTCTAAGGCCCTAGACGGCACAATTCCGTTCTTATATTTTATATATTCGAAAAAATAATTTGTTTCAACTCGAACGGTGTGACGGTACAGCTGCGAAATGACGTCTTGTTCAATTCCTATATGTTCAACAGACCTCTATAGCGCAGCGGTAAGGTGCTAAGGCTGCTGCCAAGAAAAGTAGGGTTCGATTCCCACTCGGGTCCGACGCAAATAGCTTTTTTTAAATTTAAATATTTCCGCGAGTGAATGCAAGAGAGAGACAGAAGCTTCGAAGAGCGAGATAGATCCACCAGTTTGAATTTCAAATATTTCCGCGAAAATTCAAAATTAAAAACAACCGCCGTGAGAAGTGCGCGCGCACCAAGATGGCCGACGCCCGGGAAGTTTAAAATTCAAATAATGGAACTTAGAAAAAAATCGGAAAAAATTCAAATTTCAAATATTCCCGCCAGAAATCCAAGATGGCCTCCGCGTAACTTGATCGGAAGCTATTGCGTAATTTATTCAGTAGCACATGTGAAAATTAATTAGATCAAACCGCGAAATTAATTAGATCAAACCGCGAAATTAATTAGATCAAACCGCGAAATTAAAACCGCGAAATCCGCGAATAAAACCGCGAAATCCGCGAATAAATCCGCGAATTAAACCGCGAATCCGCGAATCAATTAAAAGTGGTGGGGGAAAAGTGCCCCCTTTCTACTCACCCACTATCAAGCAGTGGGAGCATATACTCAAATTATTTGCGTACTATATCTTTGGACAGTTTAAGGATGACATATGTATATGACTTCCCAATATGGCTATATGTGTGGAAATAAGATATTTTTACGCTCGTTGACAAAAATGGCAACCCTACCATATTTTAACTTTTTATCACCGTTCTTTTGATATAGTGGTTCTGTCTTCCTGTTAATCGTAAAGTCATTAGATCAACACATTAAGTGTAAGGTGCCCCCATTCTATTCATCGCATGAAAAAATTGTAAGATAAAGATATAAAATGCAAATTTCCCAAGTGCAATTAATAGGGAAGGCAATGGATTTGGAGATATAGATATAAAAATCACTAATGGCGGTACCTTACACTTAGTCTGTTGATCTATTGACCTTATTTAATCGGGTTTCTGCTTTTATATTTCGTTATCAGCCTTGTTGTTAACATCTCCACTGCAGGGGCATCGACCTTTCTTCTTCGGGGAGGTTTTAGGTATTAAGACCCCCAGTTGCCAAAGCCAGAAGAACCGCATTAAAGGCCGTTGGAGTTACTGGGGTGTGAACCAATATCCATGGGCGCCGTTACATAGGGGCAAGGGGCTTGTCCCTCCCTGGATTTTTACAAAAATAATATAATCCACCATTACTCACCACGCGCTGACCGCCGAGCTATCAGAACTCACCGGACAGAAATTATTTTCATAGGGTGTAATAATATTATATGGTGTGCGTAATAACAGCAACGATTTATTCATTTGTCCGCTCCAAGGGCTCTCTCACTTTACAGAACCGATTCTTTGAATAAGCAGAAATAAGTCGATGACCGAAATATCGAGATGAGAGGCGTCTATGAACTTGTCACTCAGCGCGATACAAAACAATATTTAAATTTCCGTTTATTGACGACTTTATACGTATAAGGGCCGACCGATGTTGGGTTTTCTTGTGTCTAAACACGTTCAAGTAATAAATTTTATGGCTCGCCAAATCCCAGTGCACCTGCACGGAATGTTAGCAAATATTTAAAATAAATGCATTACTTATCTCAAGTTAGTCTTATTCGCTCTCTGGTTGAGTTACTACTGTTAGATTATTGTGTATCCTGGTTTACATTGTTTTTTATTTGGGACTTCGATCCGATTTACACGGTATGTGTATTTTTTTGCATCTATTATTTTAGTTGTTAATTAATTGTAAGTCTGCATTATTGTGTATTGCTATTACTAACGCTTCACTATTTTGTGAGCTTCGATGCCCAAACCATAAAATAAAGATGTAGTAAAGAACGTAATGATTTTATTATTTTTATTTAGATACACAAAACGTGTTGGTAATACAGGTATTTTTCCAAACCCTGTAGTATTTTTTTATATTTTTTAAAAACTAATAGAATTTTTTAGGTGCGCATCAAGTGTTTCTTTATTTCGACCCTCTATGAATTTAATTGTCTTATCTCAATATCGAAAAAATATTGCTCCTCCCTGAGTAGTTTTCTAACGGCGCCCATGCCAATATCACTTCCAGAACAAAGCCGCAGCTTTGCGGCGTGACGTCAGCACAGCAAGCCTCTTATCTACTTCGAAGAGTCTCATTGGTCAATTCGGCTTTCCTGTGCTGACGTCATCCCGGAACGCTGCGGCCTTGTTCTTTAGGGGTATTGTTTCAACCCAGTTTTTTAGCTTAGAACCAGAGGCTCGTGCCTCTTATAGCCACCTCCACTGCTTTTACGTTTAACCTTTACTATAATTGTATCACTGAATTTTCCTTGCATTAGTCGTGATATATTATACTTATTAATATACATACCAGTCACATATCAGTTTCTTTGGAGATTGAGACAGTTATTCCATCTATGTTTAAGCAGAGCAACGCTGTTCTTGAAAGACTCTTAGTTTTGGTCACATAAGCATTTATGAGTTGCTGCCGTAAAAGCATCACTGCTCTCAAATTATGATTTATCTCTCAGTTTTGGAAATAAAATCATTAGAAGTTAGATCTGGGAGATCTTATGAACCCTAGAGTTATTCTGATATTGCGGGTGAACATTTTCCTCTGATTTTTCCAGTACAATCACGAAGTCTGCAGCTAATGTTGCATAATATTGGCAGGTTTTAGCAATCTGATTATTCACACGATGACTGTTTTCTTGAATATACCCAGATATCTTTTGTATATTCTCAAAAAAGGTCTCGGGTGGTGTAGCTTGAACAAGCGTCCACGTTCGATCATTAAAGTTAAGCAACGCTCTTTCTGGTCAGAACTTGGATGGGAGTTTTACGGCTGCTTCTCTCGGCTCCTCGTGGTACGGCTGCCACGGAAATAGTTGGTCCCGGATGTCATAATAACATCATGATAGTCGTCAGTGGGGTTGGAAGTCCCCGTAAAATGTACAGCGACGCCTATAATTGCCTAACGGCTGTTGGCTGAGTACCAAATAAAATAAAATAAAAAGTTATTCCGCTACATTTGAACTCCGGAGACCAATTTTTTTGTACTTGATAGAAAGGAGCAGAATATCCAACCACACCAAGAACATCTATACGGATTTCTACCTTTTTGCTCATTAAATGAGCAAGTGAAGCTCGCTTTTTTCCATTTTTAAAAATCTTCGTAACCCCACCATTTGCAGCTTTTACATTGAAGCTCGATTGATCAAACTTAGCAGCTTCCTTGTTAGTAAAATAACAAAACGAGTTGCGGTTGCTAGCTGTAAAATATTTCAAAGCCATGTTAAGGGCAGTAAATAAATACCGCACATCTCTCTTATGTCCTGACCAGAAGAATTTGAATTATAAACAACCACAATTTTCGGCAGTAGTGGAGTGTGGCCCATGAGCTTTGAAAATCTGGGTTCTTAACGGCCACAACAATCTACTGCCGACTTCATTACAATTCCCCAGTTAATGTTTGGCAATTGTGTAGTTTTAAGGGCTAAACCTCTCAAAGAGGAGAGGTGGATGTCCCTGCAATAAGACTGTAATAACGAGGTTGACAACGACGACAATTTTCAAAACAAACTTTCTACAGCTTTTTTGTTGGTATTTGTAGCACTTCGTACATTGTAAGTACACTTTGTTCTAGGAGCGTATGCTTGAATATTGTAGATACAAATTACATTTTTAAAACGCCCACCAATACGCAACAGAAAGAGATACGTTCGAAAGAATGCCTCGAGAGATAATTAAGTATAATATAGTGCTACGTAGCAGGTGCCATCACAGAAACTGTAAAAAGGCTGCGCCTTTTTTAGGAACTAGAACATTAACTTCGTTAGAGAACCCGTTGCCGGAAAACGAAAACAATGGTGGGTGTTACCCAGTGCTATGAAGTAATTTTGCATATCTGTTAAGCTCGTGTAGTGTCATTACTGTCGTTAATGCTACTTCTACAAGACCTCTTCGCTGAGATTAGATCGTTCGTAGGCATGCAAAGAAGAAAGTTAATTTTCTCGCGCCAGTTTTTTACTCAAAAGTATTCATTACCGCATTTGCCTGATTCGTATTTAGAGTCGTTATATCGATACAGTTATCATAAGTAGCATGTTATAACAGCTCCATTCCACTTTTACTGGATTTGTGATTTGTATTGATTTTTTAAAATGTTTGTAAGTTGTTATTAGAAGATATCTCATCGTAAACGTCAAAAGTGGGTAGGTTAAAGTACTCTGTAGTGAACAAGTCCCTAGTAGCTCCTCCTCTTTCTTCTTAAAATTCGTCTCATTTTTTTCCAAAAATCGTAATACAGAATATTTTTTATTTAACATCAATTAATCTTTTAAAATTTAATTATATGTACATGTATTTTGCAAAAACTCACTTTAAAACGGTATGGAGGTTCAAATGGAACTACTTTACACTTTTAAATAGACCAACTGCAACTTCATTTCATATGCTGTTTACGAAATGCTAAAATTATAACATTTTTTAAAGCTGAATTGTGATACCAATCCTGCAATAACTAAATAATAATTCACTAAAGAAGATATAAGCAACTTACAGCCCTTTCACTTATTCGTGTTGGATATCAGCGGGCTCTGTGTATAGTACAAACCAGCAAATTCAAATAGCTCCTAATTACACTAATAACTAAATCACAGCTCGTGACTAAACGCGCTTCCGCAAAAACTTGAAGACATTAACTTCTGAAAGAAATGCAAATGGTTACTTGGACTAGGCACGCAAAGCTATTTAACTTTAATAAAATGTGCTTTAAAATAATTCCAATTTAAACTCATACACGCTATAAAGTACCGTATTGCCTGAGAACATTTTATTTTTTAGAATCTTGCAAAAAGGTCAATTTTGATAATTGTGCGGAAAGATAAAAACTGTGCAACAAAAAGTTGTCACGTGCCCTTGCCTGCCAATTATTGTTCTGTCGAAATTTAACAGTTGCATTAAAATGGTTCGTGTTTATATTTACAAAAAGGAACATTTTATGTGTTAAAGCAATCCATATAAATTGCGTTTTAAAGCAGTATATCTTTATACCGACTTATTTATTTATCTAATTAGTAGTTATGCATGAAGTAACAAAGCTGATTATACAGATTCTTTTTAAATCAGGAATTATAGATATTAACAATACAAGAGCATCTTAACGAAACGAGTTTGATTGCCAGAGTGAGGCGGTGAGCCGAGTTCTGCTGCAATCAAACGTGTATTGTTCAATAAAATCAGGTTTAATTTATTCTTTGTTTTATAAAAAAGAGTGAAATAATGCCATTATCACACGGTGTGCGGTAATACCATCTACAACCATACTGAGTGCAGGAATATCCAGCATTTTCTAAAATTTTGGTTAGCTAGCCCCTAGAACACCATAGTGGAGCTCTCCAGAACCTAGCAGTAAGTGGATATTAAAATTGTATAATTTAGTGGTTTTGCATTGTCGATAAAGACTGTTTTGCCAGCAATAAAGTTACGCGTAGATCTAACAAGGGCATTTGGTATTAATCTCGCACACGGATCAAGTAATTTTATTAGCTAATTATCAGACGCAAAGGCATTTCAATTAGAGAGCTACCGAAATACGCATACAGTGTGTACCAGCTGCAATGCCGTTAATTACTGTGGTGCGACTTCGAGCGCTACTTTTGTCAGTATTATTCTCTAGAATGCTATTCAACTTATTGTAATATTTATTATCAATGTTGTCATTATGATGTTTTCTGAAATTTTAACTTGTTGTTTTTGTCATATGTGTTGTTTCGAATTTTAATTATTCATATAATTGTGTCATTCTGATCATATTTATTTATAACTTACCACTGTAGAACGTCAGGTTTTACCTGATTTATTTTGTTAGTTACTTTTCCTGTGCCTTTTGATCCTTTTGTAAATTACTTACGATTATTATTTGTGACACTGTTGGTGAAATTAAAATTTTACTTCTGTTATTGGTATATTTTCTTGTGTATCTATACCTACTATCCCTCACGAAGCCGTCGTTTTTTAGATTCAGGTTGTAAAATTAGAGACTTACAAGGTAGGTGGTGATTTGATTTAGTAGCTAGATTTGTGTTTATGTTGTGTGCAACGACTGGCGCCCGTTTGTATAAAATGTATGAAATTTTTTGGTGATTTTAAGAACCGCAGCCTGATGCTTATTCACGCGATATTCTACCGAGGGTTTGGGCTACTTAGGGCTGTGCTTTTCCTATTTTTTGCTGTTTTAAAATTAACCATCTGGCCTTTCTAGAAGTTTGAGTTTCTGAGCGTCCGAATATTAACATGCAAAAGTATAAGGTTTGATTATAATTATAATTTGGTTCGACAGAAAGACAGAATAAATATAAAGTATAGATGTTTTTAAATGAATGAGCAGTAAAAATGCCTAGCTACTGTACCGAAATTCAAATTTTTTAAGTCATTTTCTAATCTTCGTTGTTAAAAATAAGATTACACCTACACATTTTAAAATTTTATTGTCTATGAATTATCAAAATAGAGATTTAAAACTCGTTTCTAATATTAGGATTACCTACTAACTAAGATATACCAGATCGGTTAAGTTGGGGCAAAGTTGTACAAAGGAATTGAATCTAGCCGCCGTAGTTTTTGTTCAAAAGCACAAACTTTTATTTTTCATGTTTTTGTTATAGGTACGTTGATTATTATGTTACCTAGAAGTAACTGAAGAAAAGTTTCAATCCGATTTTAGATTTTCATATGTTTTCATAATTTTCGAGGTAGAGATACTAACTTTCCTATTTTAAATGGACATCAAAGATTGCTGTGACGCCATTAAGAAGAACTTATTTTTGTTTTTACTTCCCTTGTCCAAAAGACAAAGGAAGTATTGTAATCACGAAAAATTAACCTTCCGAGATTTCTTCAGATGTTCAAGTTTTAGGCTACCTATGACAAAAAACAGGTTTTCTCAATTTCGTCGGCCTGTCTATCTGTCTGTTGGCCGTATAATTCAAAGTCTATTTGTTGGAGAAAAACGATATTTTGCATGCAGATTATATGTCTACCTGGCATGAAACCGAGAAAAATTCGGAGAAATATATACAGGGTGATCATCTTAAACAAAATTTGTTTATTTTTGCTTTAACTGAGAAATAGCCAAACGTGATAATTTGTACATAGCTCAGGATTTATCATTGGCGAAAATGAGATCTAACAGATCGAGGAAAACATCACAAACTGGACAGAACTGTATGGTGTCTTTAAACTCGAGCAATTTGAGAACACCCGTGGCTCAGTTATTCTAGCAGCGGACAAGAAACTCGCCTCGAAATATTCGCTTGTGGGTGCGGAGTGCGAATCACAGTAAAGTACATTTTTAGTAGCCTCGTCTAAAAGACGAAGGAATTTTTTATATGCAAAAGATAAAAGTCGACCCCTTTACAGATTTTTTCAACAATAAAATTATGAGATCTTATATTTTATTTAATAAAATTTATTTGTTTGCGAAAACGTTGTTGCAGAACTGTATAAAAAAACCGTCTCCCTAACGGGCTCGGGTTTTTGACTAATGACATTTCATTCTCGTCAATTTGGTTTTAAGTCAGCGATGTTTCAGTGTTAAACAATAAAATTTTACCAAAGAGAAAAATGTAAGTTCGAATAATTTGCGATTGGGAAAATTCCAGAAATGACGAACACAACGTTTCCATAGTACTAAGGAGACAGAGATGCGGCATTTTTTTTTTGATGTACAAGAAGGAAGTAATAATATTTTTGCCGTGGTAAAAATCATTGATTGGTAAAAATTTGCTATAATACTGATCCAAACAGTGCTATTGAATGAAAACGAAATCGAAATAGTACAGTAGTTACAGTAGGCCGTGATTGTTTAATCGGAAAACAAATAAAATCTTTGTCACATTTCTCGGTTATTTATAAAAATAAGTGTAGCAAATCTTATATCAGCGAAAAGAGGAAGTCTTCGTAATGGTGCCGTAGGCATATAACATCAAATTTGAACTTTGCTTTAAAAAGTGTCCTATTAATGTTTTTGTTTTCTTTATTCTAAAACTAAGGCAGCCGCAGGTTCAATTTCGTTTTTGAATATCATTCAGCATTAGAATCTGCAATTTTGCACCAATTTAACCGAGATTGTATCGCTTACCGTTTTTAAAATTCAAATGGCGAGTATCGAAATTGAACAATCCTGTATAAAAAATAGTACGTGTATAGTCTTCCAACCAGAAATTGGAAAGCTATTTAAAATCAGGCCAGCATTGAAAACAGTAAGTCACTTCGTAATTTAATTCATAAAATTACTGTTTGATTGTCATTCAGTGACACTTCGATAATAACCTTCAAATTTGACAGATGAATTGGGAAGTTTGGAAGATATATACATTTTTCAAAATTTTCTATGCTACTATACGGTTTTAAAAACTCAACTAGTACCTACTTAAATCATGCACAATGTTACAATGCCTTAATAAAACAGTTACATGTACAATTTACAGATGAACTGTCATTACTTGAAAGCTGATTGACATTAGAATATTATTTACTGATTGTATGAAACCAACTTAGACATAACTTACACTTTTCATGGTGTACTGGATTTTAAATAACTTTCCAATTTTTGGTTGGAATACTATACCTGGAATTTCCAATTTTTTTCAAATTCTAGTTTTAATGTAGTTCAAATTTTTGTATCAAACGTTTACAAATTATTAAGTAACAATATCAGTAGAAATAGTAAATTCAACTAAAACCCAGTTCCAGATTGTACGATGACAGCAACCGCTTTGGCATTTGAAATGTTCCTAAAGCCTATTAAAATTAGTTCTTAGTTTTATTATTTAAAATTTGAGATGTAAAAACACCAGTGGTACATTAATTTGCATTTTGCGTTTCATTCTTACTCTGCATTAGAGAACACCGATTGGTTAAAGAAAATTCTGCGTAGACTCCACCCCTTGTTGATTGTTTTGGACAGCGTTTTATATTTTCTGTCCTCCGATAGTTGTAGAAAAAAGCGCACTTTATTGTCAACTTCGCGACTTGAATTTTTAATTTTCGCTTAGGACAGCAATTAGCAATAAGATGCTAGCATAATTTTTAAACAATATTAAATTAACATTTCTAACTTTGGCATATTTAACAAATTTTAAAAACGTTGTAGTGGTATTTTAAATTGCATTAAAAGCTTATTGTTGAAAATTATTGTAATAAAAAAAGTTCAATGCGTGGAAAACACTTTAATATATAAAAGTAGGGGAGTCCTAATTCCTAATTTCATATTATGATATAAATATTTTTTAATAGCGACTTATGAATTTGAGTACACGACTGAATTTTAATCTATTCGTAACTAATCATATTTTAAAGTTTAACTTTATATATAATTTCATAAATTTTTAAAATAAGTGGTGGATTACGAATTTGAGCTGTCCCTAAAATACTCCTTAAATCTTTTTAAAAGTTGCATTGAAAATAAAAGTTACAATTTTGAATACAAATAATTTTATTTGTATTTTTTGTTTAAGTTTTTAAAATCCCATTTCATATTGCACGAAAGTTTTGTGTAACAGTTTTCCTATAGATCCTATCTATACCTAGCACAAGCCTAATTACCTGGAAAGGAAAAATAGATTGTTGCGTGCAAAACATTTCCCAAAGACCAACAATGGTACCGGAAATGTATATTTTTATAAATTATTTTTACTATTACGGGTTGCCATTTTTTTCTTATAAAATCAAACTGTACACGCTATTAGTGAGCCCTTCAATGTGAAGATTTTTAAATACATTGCCTATATAAAATTATTAGTGCGCCGACAAAACAGCCCTGCCCAAAATAGCCCCGTCAAAACAGCCCCGTTAGAATACCCCGGAGAAAATAGCTCCATGGCAAAATAGCTTCGTACCAAAATCGATTTGTGCTGTCCAACTTAATCGCAGGTTAGAAATGGTAGTACAAGATTATCACAATTTAAATGTAATTGATTATCTCCGTAGTGTCTCATATAATTTAGAAATTTAGAATGGTAAAACTAATTTACTTTGTAGTAATATGACTCTTAATATACTGATGTTTTTATGTTGTTATTTCATAACCAAATATAGTTTTCTATAACCCTGGTATTTTATATGATTGCATCTGTAAACAACATGTATTACTATAATAAAATAGTAACTAGTGCCTATTTCTTTTTTATAATTTTTGTAAGAGCTGAAAATCTACTTCTTTCATTTTCCAGTTCCGGAAAGTGGAAAATTTTAAACAATAGTAGTCTTTCGTTTTAAAATAATAAGGGAAGCAACTAACTGAATATTAGGAATTTATCATTGAAATTCTCACGCTGCGTCGCCCAAGTCACCAGCCGGTATTAGTTATATACAATGTGTATATAAATAAACAAAGTAACTTTGGTCATGTTTTTTGTTTATAAATATTATTTGTGATTTTCGCCAGGGATGTTTTGGCAGGGCTATTTTGTCGGGGCTATTTTGAACTGGGCTATTTTGGGTGTACGCCTTTTTGTCGGGGCTATTATGACGGGGCTGTTTTGACGGGGCTGTTTTGACGGGGCTATTATGACGGGGCTGTTTTGACGGGGCTATTATGACGGGGCTGTTTTGACGGGGCTATTTTGACGTGTCACGAAAATTATTGTAACGTTTATAGATCTCACCAAATGCACTTCTTGTAGCTGAAACTCTTTAATGAACAAAACATATTTAAAGTAATCCATTTTGTTAATTTACTTGAAATACACACTAACTCAAGAAATCACTGTAGGTTCCACACATTTAGTACCATCTATTAATGCGATATAACATGAATGTGGTGCGCGCTCTTCGCAATAAATCTCAAAATAGCAGCAAGGTTTGTTCAACCAGATCGCCGTTATGTTGCGATGAGCTTTAAATTTTTTATTGAGGAGAGATTCGAATTTTCAGGTCAAGCACATTGTATACATAAATGCAAGAAGCCAAGATACACTTAATTAACTGTTGTTGAAACTACGGTTTAATTGACCTAACAGTACAATTGTTTTGCCTCCACTTGCCAGACATCGCTCTAAGAAATTTAGCAGCGCCGTGGAGAAAACACCGTAGTGAAATTAATTTTAAGGCTGATTTATACTTTCATAGGTTTAATAATCGGCGTGGACCTAAGTTTTGGACCATCTGTTCTAAATGGTCTTGTAAAGGCTCAGGTTAACAACTTCCAGCACATATGTTTGCCACATAGGCCGGATGTTGACTGTGTAACAAAAGATAATTAAATTATTTCAAAATAACAAAACGCTGCTTGTAATAGGTTCTGATGTAAATAGAAACTGTTTTGTAGTAAGCACGTTGCTTATCTTCGACACTTCTTGTTTCCCGCGTTAAATACAATATGAAAGTATGTAGTGTCTTTCAACACTCCAGACATTTTCAGGTTTTATTATATCCTATATCCTTAATTATTTATGAATTATTAGAATAATTTCATTGTAAAATGTGAAACACAATTTGTTATTTCATAACGTGCACATATGATGTGACCCAATAAATTTCCATTCTAGGTTTTTCGTTGAAACGAAAGTAGTGCAATAATTGCACCATTTTTCAAGTTAATGATTTTCTACCAATTATCATACCTTACCACGGATAATTGAGGATAGAAGGGCCGCACTATGTATTCAAGAGGTGGTGTCCACTTTCGCCACTTATGAATTTCATACAAAATTTCTTAATAAATATTAATTCGGACAAGTTGTTGGTTATGTTTTGCAGTTCATAACTAACTTGCCAAACACAATGACAGGGTTTGCATGCACCTTTACTACTCGAAGGGAAATTTATAAAATCACTTGATAGCCTTTTGTAGTAACTGGTTGCTTATTATAGTGGTAAATTATGGGATCTTTGTTTTTGAAAAAGAGGCCACGCTTAGGGAAACAAGGCAGATAATATTAAACGATGATCAGTTTGATATTTATGTTGATTACAAGAAACTTAACATTAGACGTAGAGTTTAGCACACACTTTAACTTATTACTTTGGCTATAACAGATTGTGAATGAAATTGCAAGTTGCAATCGACGAAGCAAAATTTTCATTTCAATTTATTCACAAAGTTATTTTTACATCGATTTCGATTTTCAAACGAGAAAAATGTCTTTCCTCTTTGACTGTGGTTATTTTATTTAAAAAAAAACAGTAACTCCTACGACCCTCACTGCGATTCCCCAATCCGGCTTTGGCAACCGTGGGGTTGTAATGCCTATAACCTCCCCAAAGAGGAGATAATGATGCCCCTGTAGTGGGGATGTTAACAACAAGGTTGACAACAACGTTTAAGAAACTATATAATTCTCTTTGCAATATGCACGCCACTGACAATCGCAGAAGATTGTAGACTTATCAGCTTTAATTTAGCGGATGGACCATATGTTACTATTCAAACGGAATAACAGTTATAACTACAATATTAAGCAGGTGCTGTAATAAGTCAAAACACGTAGAAATGTGGTTTTTAAACGATACAAATTATTGAAATTATACAGTATATAAAATGCAAATCGTTTCATTTGTTCATTTTGGTTTGATTTTACGATTGTCCACCTTTTTTCGTATTTCTTATGCAATAGTTTTTATTACCATTGTATACAATACAATACAAACTGTGTAATAATTATGTACTCTTTGCATTTAGTGTTTTAATTTCTAATTTATTTAATCAATCTTTTCAATTAGAATGTTACAGTGAAGATGTGCATATTACATGCTACCTTAATTGTAGAGCTATAGCAATCAATTTTATAAGTTAGTTAAGAAATGCTTAAAAGCGATTACAAAATTGTAATAAATTATAATAATATGATTTCAATTGTATGTTTTCTTGTAATTAAATTGCATATTTTTATAATTTGTGTTGTTAGTGAACAAATTACTTCCGTATAGTTTGTTAAAAATCTCACACACTCTATGTAAAATAGAATCCCCAGTTATAGTTATATCATACACGAAATATCCCGATTACCTTCACAAAAACCGGAGACGAGAGAAGTAATAATTTAAAAAACAATAAATTAATAAAAGATAAGGCTAGAAGCATATAATTTTTTCAATTACCTATCAACAACTTATTTTTCATGTACGAGTAATTAGTAATTATTTTTAGCAGACATTTTCAAGTGCCAACATTGTACTTTGAGACGATATACGTTTTCATTTATTTTCTTTAAATAAATTAAATAATAACAAATTCTTTTAAGTCAGCAATAATCGATATAAAATTTCAGGGATATTTTGCAAATGTATTTATTAATTGGAGTACCTTCTTATTCTTGTGAACCATTAAAAAAATTACTTGTTATCTAGAAATAGAAATTTAGCTGGATCTTTGCTCTACTAACTGGGTCAAATGTAGTATTGTTGTAATGAAGTGAAGTCGATAGTTTTATTCTTTGTTAAACGAATACGGACAATTACACACACACCATATCATATCAACTTTCAGTACGATCGCTTTCATTTTCAATATTTGAATTGTTAAAAAGTAGAGCAACTTGTAGCCTATACTATTTGTTAATAATCAGCATAAGCAGTTTCGTGTTGCCTGTCTTTGTTTAATTTTGCAATACAATTTTCTATGGTTTTAATTCCATTTAATAACTGCTAATAGAAATTCCTTCTGGCATAAAAAATTTGAAACATAACAAACGATACTGTTTTTTTTATTGACGCATTTTTCGTTTCAACAGAGGTCGCTTGCAATTTCTTAAAAAAAATTAATAAAAGTAAATATCTGCTTTTTACTTTTGATTGTTTATTCTGGAATTAGTTAGTTTTATAGGTTACTAAAAACAAAATTTCCAGTTCAAAATTCGTCTATGATACAAACATGTTTATCCTAAGATTTCTACAGAATATGTAAATAAAATCTGTTTATGTACGATTGCATTATAAAGTTCTATTTACGACATAGTTTTGCGGCAATAAAGTACCTTTACGTCAGTTGTCAGTGTGAAAATAAGTGCTCGTCACAGAATTAACGTGAAATTTATAAATTTTCTATTTTAGCAGTCGAACATAAAATGCACTTCGTACATAATCTGACTTTATTAATTGGTTTTCTCTATTGCCATCGCTCGAAAAACTAGTTTGGCCATAAAATAGACTCGTTAAATAAAGTCTTACATTATGTACTTGTTCTACAGGGCGACTCATAAGTATGGTAATTAAATTTAATGGTACACAACTTTCAATAATAAACTGTACGTCAAAAGTGAATAGTCCTACAAAAAGTAAAACATTTAATTGCTTAAACTGATTGACAGTCACTGGAATGAATTTTTATGAACATAATTTTGTACAGGTGGTTGCGACAAGATTGAATTTGGATAATATGTAGAAGTAAAAAACAGTTGTTTGGGTATAACACATTTGGTGTATTACGTGTTAATCATTATCTGTCAATGTACTGCAGTACTCCAATAGTTCCCAACATTTTTTGACCAGACCCTAATGCAAACTTTTCCGTAAGCGATTAATTTTTAGTGTGATGTACTACAAAATTTGAAATTATTTCAAAACGTATAACTAATAGGCAAATTGCACATTTATGTAGTTTTATAATGGTTTTGTATCGTAGTCGTTGCTATTAAAATTTGATATGACAGACAGATTTGAGTTATTCACATGACAGTCAAAGTATTTTCATCGATTAAAATAATAAAAATTCTAGATTTAGAACTTGTGGTTTTTTTTGTAGCAATAGTACTTCTACTGAAGTTAGGCTATTTAATTTAATGACCGTGCTTATAAATCACCCTTTATACATAACTATTATAAAACATTAGAACGTGCATTAATATGTAAAATCATACATCTAATAGCTATTATTTATGCAACAAGTGCTAAAAGTTGATGTTTATGCACGAGACATGAAAATTATGAAAGGAAGCCGAAGGCTGAGTTTCATAACATGTCGATTGCAATAACACTTTTAGCACGAGTTTGCATACAATATTTTTTCTACGTCCTTAAATTTTCTGTCATTAATCCATAAATGTCGATTGAACAAAGGTTTGCATTTATGACAGTTATAATTTATGTCATAATAAAAAGATGGCCTTGACGCGCAGGTGAATGTTTGTGGAGCCAGTACCGTCAAAGTCAGTTATCAAAGGTAATTATAATAGTACACATCTGACTTTATTCATTACATGACTGTTTAATTATTTAAAAAACACTTTACCTCTAACGCAAGAAGTAACTAGAATAACTGTACAACCTCACTTCCAGTTCGAAATTGTAGTTTTATAACCTCACTTTATTTTTAGCACATGGGCTAAAAGTAATCAGCTGATCTAATTTTAAACACGCTAAATTATAAAACGTCACTTTTAGTGAAAAAAGTTAGCGCTAAAAGGCCTACTTTTAGTGGTGGTCGTTGAAAGAATAGTTTTTAAATAGGGGCTGAAGAATTGGACTACACGACTGCAGTTTAAACTAAGTACTAATCCCTTCTTTGGATGCCAATTTTAACAGAAATTTGAAAATTAGTAGAAAAAAAAATATTAGTAAGAAAAGTATACCACAAATGCAATGACTTTTTACTTTTTCAACTTTTTGTACTCTCTAAAATCTAATTTTAAAATATACGATTCCTAATTCCTGTATCTAACACAAACCTAATCAATGTTGGAGAAATAGAGTTTATTAGCTTGTAAAAATCCTAATACAGCTCGAAATAGTTGCATTGTTTATAGTTTCTGTCTTCACATACGCAGTTTCCTCGCGTAGTTGGCTTTTTCTAAGAATGAGTTGTTGATGCTGCTGAGAATCAAAGGTTAGAGGTTTATTGTTTTACTTCGATAGGATGTTTTCGGCGTCGATGATTTTTCATAAATACAATTTTTCTCCTAACCTCTCAATCCATCGCGACCAACATAATTATATAGGAGGTCTAAGGAAACTACGTAACTTTTGTAAAAGTCGCAAAAAGAATATGTCGAAATAGATGTAAACGCGATAACTCGAGAACGACATAACCTATCAATATGATTTTTGCGTCAGTTTGTGTGATACATTAATGCAAAGAACTGAAAAGCTTCTAGGCAAAACTGGTAGCTTTTCTTTATACACGTATGTTCATTTGTATTCGGGTTACCAGTAATAGACGTTAAGCGGTCGCGCAACTACTTTGTCATGGCGATGTAGTGGCACACTGCTAAGTCCAGGAGTTCTTTCGAATCTGAGGTCACGAGTTCGAATCTCGGTCTCGGAATAATAATTTTAAAAGGCATCGAAAGGTACTGATGCAAATTTATATCTCTTCTCATCTTTAAATCTGAAATGCCACATTATCTGCGCTTTCGGTCCAATCCCAACTCCCCGCTAACGGTATTGATAATGCGCCGACTTAATTTTAAACCGCTTTCTGCCGTCTAGGCTTTACAATAATAAGTCTTTGTCTTTATTACCCATCCTGTTTAGCGAAATCGTTGCACATATTGTGCGATCATATAGAGTGCTAGAAAGAGGGGTACCAAACTCTAAGGGTTGATAGTACCGTAAAAACTAAGACAAGAAGTCCTGATGAACGTAAGTCCGGAATTGCGTCTTAAGGGAGCTACAGCCCTAAGAACGGTACTAGAAAACACGGATTTTATTTACTTAATTAAAATAATGCAGATAGAGCATGTCTGGTGTTTTTCCTTTACTCTTCTCGGATCTATAGCATCCTTAAGACATATTTCCAGACCTATGTTTATATTAACTTTTTGTCATATTTTGATTACTGTCACCCTTTAAAGTTTGTTACTATTTTTGGCATACAGTATACCTAATATAATATGATAACGGCCATACCACATTAAAAGTACGTGTTTAACAGATTCGGAAAACTAAATGCCTCCCAACAAGCACATGGCAAAAACTGCTCTACGCCAAAAATAGTGTTTTATCTTTAAGTTAAATTTTATACAGAAATGCAAATAACTGAGCTACCTACGTCGCTACTTCCTTTAACGTTAAACGTAGTGCTTAGCTAGAATATTTCTTAGATTTTCTTTAATTAAAAATACTTTTCTGTTGATGTTTTTTCAAGTTTTCTTAAGCCTTGACGAGTCTTGTCGTTTCAAAACAAACAAATCTTCATAAAGAATTGGTTTATTTAGAGACATCGAAAATAATAAAATATGCATAAAATTAGATCCATTGGGGAATATAAAAGTCCTGTATAGCCTACCGGGTGACCGGTTTCAAAACTAAACATAGCAAAAACATGGTATGTATATCACAAAGTTACTAGAAACATTTAATTTAATTTAAAAACAAGGTTGCCTAGATCAGAACTTTAAATTATAAGGGGAGGGGAGGATTGAAGTCCTTACATATCAATTACGTTAGAGATATCATTTGTTTAATAAAATTAAAAAATTGCTATGTTCGGTTTGAAACCGGTCACCCAGTATGTATACTGTATAGCGTTTGCTTTGATTTTTAAATTTTATAAATTACTGACGGGATTTGTAGGAGATCTCTTAATAAAAAAATATTCAAATTTTTTCTAAAAAGATTACTAATAAAAGGAAAAAACATTTTTTAAGTTAAGAACCTTTATATTGACTAGTGCAACGTGCTTATATACTATTATTAATATTTATTACTTTCTTACTTTTTACAATGTCGCCCTTCCTTTCATAATACAACAATAAACCTTAGTGTTATAAACTCTTTCTGAGAACGTAGGTTCGAATCTCTTCTACTGCAATATTTTTACTATGCGAATTCGGTAATTTACATTACTAAGGGCCGGCTGCAGAAAGCAATGTTATGTCTGGTGTTAGCTAACGCGACGTCAAAGTGAACAAAAACGAATCAAATCTCAAATGCTTATGGTAACTAATACATTAGTAAACAAAATTTGATGCGATTTTGTTCACTTTGACGCGACGTTAGCTAACACCAGACTTAACATTGCTTTCTGCAACCGGCCCTAAGTGATTCATTTGCCTGCCTTTGTCTTATTAGAAACAAGCCATGCGATATTCATACATATACCTATTTTGTAGAAAATTACGAAGACTTTGTTCATGATCGGATCTTGGGGACTTACTTCGTCCTCGATAGGGTTTGTCATGGGGTTTGCTTCCTTCAGCGCGATCTAACGGCAATACCACACACTTTACTGCTACACTGCTACAGGATGCAGTGTAGAACAACTATTTATTCATGATACTACAGGAACTGATCCAAATAATCAAGAAAGATAGACTAAAGAATTTATCTAGCATGGGTGGTGCAGAGAGGAGCTTGGAAAAGGAACCGAAAAGTAGGTGCACCACTCAGTTTAGGCCTAGACGAAAAGGCGAAGAAGAAAGCCTTATGATGGTCGAGCTAAGTTAGTAATAGACTTTTTCATGATTTTCTCATCATTCACTACAGATCTGTCTTTATTATTTTGAAATATAAAAGTCATATAGAGATCCATATCAGTTCAAAAATATATAAAAGTGAAAACCGATGTAGTTATTTAAAAATAGAAATAGGAGCATTAAAAATATACAGGATGGCCATTTACTACTACGTTCCTTAATTATAATTTTATTGTTATCCATATAAAAGCTCCGATCGGGGAATGTTAGGGAGGTTAAAATGCATTTTAGAATAAATTAGTGACACATTTTAAGAGCATTGTGAAAACGTGTGGTTCATAAAAGTGTAAGTATAAACGAAACCATCACTATGTAAGTACCTTGTATTGTGAATGAAGGATTTGTTGGTCAAAATTAGGGTGCCTTGATGTTAATTTGACGTATTTGTCCTTTACGTCAAATTGACATCAAGGCACCCTAGTCAAAATTAACAGATCATTTAAACTGCAGTGCCTTGTTTAATGTGTTATTTTTAGGAGAAGTTTAGACGATGTATTATCTAGCATGTTATTCCAAATTATTGTTAAAACTAATTGAAAGTTTAAAGGGTGTCCCAATTTGAATTTTAAAAATCGAAAATTTGAAATCCCTTTTGAATATTTTTTAAAGCTTAAATTTTATAATAATTTTGTTCATGGCCGTCAAGAAAAACAGCTACTCTACAGGGTAATTCACTAATCTCTTTACAAACGAAAAGTATTTATTACCCTTCCCAGGGCTATAGCACCGTTATGACCCATTTCTAGATCTATGTTTATCTGACTTTTTGTCATGAAATTAAATCTACTTTTCTACCTGTATTGACATTGTAAAAACATAAATGGCTTAAAAACAACTTTGTGTACCCTGTAAAAATAGCTCTAACCTTCTAATAACTAAAAGTAATATTCGCGCTTTTCGTGCTTGCGTAGCAACCATTGTGTGTGAGATGTGTGGATCTTGTTACTCTATCTCTTAGGTCTGTTGTTCTGAGTAGAGCACGGTTAATGGTGTGAATGGTCTCACCGAGCCCAATTCCAATCGACAAGCCTGCGGAAAAATTCCGGCCCCCGCGGGATTGGAACTGAGGACTTGCTTAATGCAAGCCTAGCGCTTTCTCAACTGCGCTACCCGGCTTCTTTCGGACTCTTTGAGTAACAATATACAGTTGCCTTTGGTAATAGCCGTGTATAAGGAACTCTTAGTTATAAGTTTATAACGTAGCTTTTCTTTTAAGCAAAGAAATATTTCCCTGAACAATATTATCGATTACATGGAACCCACTTTTTTGCTTTCCAGGTGGGACGACTCAACTTATTAATTATTGTAAAATTGAGTTCAAGTTATTTCCGAGATAATGCTTTATAGCGAATTTATCTCATCCTGAATGCGCTCTTACGCAGGCTTAAATAGACAATGCGATATTCGACGTGTTATTGTTAGCGATGAAGGTAGAAATGGTAAATAATTAAATGTCCATCCATAAATTGATCTTCTATTTAAAAACCGCACTGAACTTCGGCCGTAAGAAATGTTTTTGGAGATTTTTTTCAGTTTTGTTATAACTGAAATAGACTGTAGAATGGACATCCTGTATATTACAAAACAGAATTTAACGGTACGAACAAATGATTGGAATAATTGCAAATAAAGGCACGGTTCCGACACATGATTGTAATAAAGAAAGGTTTCCGGTTTTTGCTGTATTATTTAATTGCTGCCTTAAGATTTCCTCTGATTTCCCATGAATTCCTCTGATTGTCCACTTATTTTCCCCTAATTTCCTTTGATTTTCCCCGATTTACCCATTTTTGTACACCAATTAGAACACATGTTTTTTAGTGTAGATACACCTGCGTACTAACTTGAATCTCAAAGATTGAATAGAAAAAAACCAAATTAAATACCAAGTGGAAGGATGCCTAGTAAATTCTAAAATCTTTAAAGTAATTTTTACGGTAGTGCTGCTAACGAGCGAGCTTCTAAGAAACAAATTAACAAGGCTACTAAACTTACATTTATATATGTTACATATATTTGGTATTATTTCTGTAACAATTCTCAAAATACCACAAAGCTATAATTGTACTATCTATAACAAGCCGGCGGCATTTTTAATGAATTCATTATTGATGTCGTGACATTAGCACCGTTACTGAAAGCTTCCTTGCAACAACATACCTGCCTCTGATATTTGCAACAACCGCATTATAGTTAAACATCCATAGGTTAATGCCAATTCAGAATCACTAGGTCACGCTTAGCATGCAATGTAAAGTTATTTGCATAAAGAATGTGAAAAACGACATTATTTAGCCACGCCTAAACTTGTTTATTGATATAATGCAATTGCAAAAATAATAAAAATATCGCAGCAGAAATGCCGTTGTTCTATTTCTTATTATATAATAACTACTTATGGCGAGGTTGGTATCTATAGCGTGCTTAATATTTCCTACTGATATATAATATGATCCAAACAATAACTGGTCGTTTTTTAATTACTCACGCAGTGTCTTTAACACAATATTAATTAACAAATTAGTAAAATCCATAAGCCTAAACTGCAAAAAGTTAGACGCAATAATTTCTTAAAATGTTACCCGCATTAGCTATCGCAGCTACATATTTTCTCACGCGTTTGCGATGATTGCGTGAGAACAGCAAAAATTCGTCCCACAATTTCTAATTTGTCAAAAGTCAAGGAAAGAACATAACCTTTATTGAATTCAATACAAAGTCAAGAGCGGTTAGGTTGCAAAATTAAATTTAACGATTGCAGCACTACTTCAAAGGATTCGCTTTAGTTAAAGTTCTGTAAAAGACTTTGATCCTTGGAAAACATTTACATTTTTAAAGTTTGCCTAATAGTATCATTATTATTGTTTTGAGTAGGATTCTGTCTTTATTTATATTTAGAACCTTTTTCTAACGATTTAATTTAAGTGCAATAAGTTATTATGTTATTAATAAGGTCTGGACAGATTTAGTGATATGCATTAACAAGCAAATACTCAATGACGTAAGCTGAATATTTTTAAGAATATCAAAAATTAGTAAAGATTATCGTCACTAACATCAACTTTCCTTTGACTTTTTAATATCTAGAGTGATTGTAATTATTATTTGTGCCTCATTGCTTTATATCAAAATATTTGCAGTGTTTTTTAATAACTATTAAAATGGCTCCAAGTTGCTTGTGTGGAATAGTTAATAGTGTATAAGTAATTGCATAATTATTTTTCTTTCACACTACTGTAATTTACATTTATTTTTGTGAGACCCCTAAGGATAATAAAAACCCATTCACAAGCCTCTTATTATTTATTATTATCTTAGTTTAAAAAATCCGCATAACTATCTGTAGTGCAGCGGATCAAATTATGGCATGGTTGCTCTAATACTATGCAATGATAGTCACGCGATACCTGGTCAACTGCTCATTTTAAAATGTTTCCGCAAATTTTGCAGGGATATCTAAATTTTATAAAACTGTTATAAGTTTACATATGTTATACTTTTTAATTCAAATTTGGTTTGGGTAACATTTGCAGTTTTGTGAATTTAATATGTTAGCAAGAGTACTAAATTTCAAATAAGCATGTAGTACTTGGAACTAAGTAGTAATCATAATTATGACCGTGATTGGTGGAATCAAAGTCATTATTACAACCATCTGAAAATCAAATATTTAGTGTAGAACGTAGGGTAAAGTGGGGGAAGTGACGTAACAATTTTCTCTCTTTATTTAACCATAAGGAAATGGACGAACCAAAAAATCTGCAGTTTGTGGTCAGGTCCGCTTTAATGATGGCTTGTCAATGTGACATTTTTTCAAAATGACAGTAAAATAACGTGCAATAACAAGCAAGCGAGCAAGCCTAAAATCTTATTTTTTATTATACCTGCATCAGAATCGCCGTTTAAAGCACGCCTGAGCGTTCGAAAACAGGCGATTAAAGCTCGCCGAGCTTTAAAGGTTGTCAAGGAAACGACTGAATGCAACAACGGACATGGACGCGACAAAAACGTAAATAATTCTCGTAACTATAGTAGCAATATTATTATGCCCTAAGTTTTTAGTGCGTAATTTATTTCCAGTATTGGAGGTATAATAAAAAATAGCGTAAAGTATTCGTGGATAACTGGTCTTTAAAACACTTGCTCTATTTCGAGCACTCCGGCTATGCGCGTGTTTTAAAGACCTTGTTATCCACTAATACTTTACAATGTGATTGCGAATAATAGTATATTAATGTGTCAATTTCATGACATGACAGCAGCTGGGAACTAGATGATTACTTGAAACTAGCCAGGAAATTAGTACATACCCCGAAAAATATTACATACCTGAAGAGTGAGGTGTTTCCATGGTAACAAAACATTGAGTGGGTTGTTTTCATGGTAACAAAAATATTAGCTACATCAAGATATTTATTATTCAGAATTCAATTGTAGTTATTTTTAAAATTAGATGATTGCAAATAAAATAATATACATACCACGGTGGAAAGTTTCATCCCTGTCTCGAGATTAAGTTAACCTCGACGCTACGCGTCTCGGTAAACTACCTAATCTCTCGACAGTAATGAAACACTTTCCACCTCGGTATGTAATATACTATTAAGAGTTAGGAATTTCTTCGAAGAGAAAAAACGTCGGATTACATAGGTCAAGAATGTCTTGGTTTGAATAATGTGCTATTTAGAGCATCCCTTATATTAAAGGTTAGGTATACCGGGTGTCCATTCCCAAAGTCGAACATAGGCCATTAACGTTATTGCATTCACTAGTTCTTCATTGAAATAATTCATTTTGCTGTAGATAATTTTCACAGGCGTTGACAGAAATACCTGATTTACGCCAACTAATTACCAATTTTTTGATAAATGCTATCAAACTTGAAAAGCAATGCATGGCATATTTAAAAATTCCCAAGTTTTAAATTAGTATTTTAAAATAAAAATGGCATCTTGAATATTATTATTGGTATCATTTGATGCGTTATAATGTTATCTTTCCATTGATACAATTACCTTCCCTGTAAGTTGAATTGGCGAGCAGGAATCGGCAAAAACGTTCAATACAATGTTAATCGCCTATGTTCGACTTTTAGGCCAAACTCTTTCTGAGGTCTACTACCTGTGATCTAAATAAATTATCTTTTTGAATGGCACTGTAATATAAGACATACGTTTTAAACGCTGTTTCAGTTATTTCTGACGTCACGGAAAAAGGGTAATGTGTAGACTTTATGTGAGTATGTTATTTTACAAAAAAGCTGAAAACAGTGGCATCTTGTTTTATAGTGGATATAAATTGCATTTACAATTACCCCCAACATTTCTTAAAAGTCGTCTATTTTAAGATCGATTGTATACATACAAATGATCTCATATCAGTTTCCCAGGAGCAAATGGTAACAAATTGATATATGTATTTAGTCCAGTCAGTAGGGGGTTTTGCTTTACAAAAGGTGGAGTATAAACGATTTTTATATATGTTGTTTAGGTAGAGATACTAATGAAAACATCCAAGTTTTCGACTTTGGATGGGCGCCGCGCGAGCAGCCATCTTGGATTAAAGGTGCTAAAAACTCTCTTTTTCCAAATAACTCCGCAACCGTTGATCCTACGCCAAGAAAGTCTGATTCAAAGTTAAAGAAGACACGCTTCTTGACATTTTTTGTATATAACTATTTTTTGTAAGTCTAATATGAAAGGAGTTACAGCGGCGGAAAGATGAACATTTCTCTAAAAAATTGTGTAATTTCTCATTTTTAAAATGTTTTCTTGTATTCTTTCTGGCTATTCGTTACGTAGTTATAATAATTTGATAAACGTATAGTAAACTCATTTCCACATCACCATGAGGTAGAGTTAATGGCGCTTTTTTATTGTGGTATCCCCAGTAGGCCCAATCCACAGATGCTCCAGTTTAGTGATGTTTCGTGTTCGCGATTATATTATTTAGTTTTTTTAATTTTTGAAGGCTCCGGTCGGTAGATGTTGACGTCTCCGTAAGATTCTTTATCCTCAATGTTATCTTCGAAGTTATTGCTCCTGAGACTTGGGACTTTCATTGATGAAATGTCCTCATCTTCGTCCCCATTCTCGATGTGAACTTCTGGTGCATTTTCGCATGATTGGCCATTACAGAATCTACACAGAATAGAGCACTTCATCCCACTTTTTCTGCAGCCACATGCTCCGCCGCATCCTTTTTTACAATGGCATGAAATTAATTTTAATAAAGTCTCGCGTGATGGATTCTCTGTCATTGTTACTGGAGTGAGTCCTTTCGTGTCAACTTTCCAGCCCCAGTCTTGTGCATTTTTTTCAATTCCATACCACTGTTGGACCTGGTGATACGTCCTAAATGCGTGGTACCGTGCAGCGTCCTTCGTTGGTGGCAAAGAAGCAAGATTAAATGTGTTTCTTGCACTTGATTTGGTTGGTAAGGGACTTCTTCCAAGGTATTTTCTTCCATGTAGCCACCATACAAAGCAATGAGAAAGCGTGCTTCAGCATCTCCTATATCATCTGGTTTGGCATCGTGATGTTTGAATATGCCTATAGTATCATTGAGTCTTGTGCTTTTCTGGACAAGCGAAAAAAAATGTTTTTCCTTGGTTGTAGACGGACGACGTTGTGTCGCAGCCACTAAACGCATGGAGAAACAAAATCTTATCAGCTGCTTTTTCATATTTAAAACTATTTGCAGAATACACTCTTTCAACAATTTTGCCTCTTCCAGGTTTGCGAAGGTAGATGTTGCTAATATCGTCAGCAGAACTAGAAGATCGACGTCTTCTCCAATGGCGAAAACAGCATCAAATGTTGAGCACAAAGAAATCGCCGTGTTGACAATCAACACATCAGCATCTTCTTCAGCCTGCTTAACTGTAATACAGTAATGTTCGAATGTTTTTACAGCATCGAAATCAGACGGACTTTATTTTTTTCGTTTGCTAGAAATCGTTCTTGGGAAACTAGAACCGACGTTGTTTTATCCAAAATAATAAATAACATCCGCAGACATCTGCTTTTTCGATCGGAGAAGTCTTTCTGCAGTCTTGGTAATTTTTTGTCACCATCAAACGGATATCCATCAAAAACAACGACTGCATGTGAGAGTATATAAGCGACTTATAGTTGCGTTTATAAATTAAGAACTATTCCATAGCTATAGTAGATGTAAATAATTTTTGATCATACTTTGTATTTCTCTATAGAACGTTATTCTGATGAAGAAAAATATTACAAACAATATAGTGTTAGTTGTTCTTACAAAATGTACCAACAAAAATAAAGTTTAACGATATTTTGGTGAAATGTTCAACTTTCAGATGTAACTCGTTACATATTACACTTACAACAAAATTTAATATACAAAAAATGTCAACAATCTTATCTCCTTTATCTTTATATTGAACTTTTTTGATGTTGGATCAACCGTTGCGGAGCTATTTGGAAACACCAGTTTTTAGAACCTTCAATCCAATATGGCGGCTCGCGCGGCGCCCCTCCTAGGTCGAAAACTTGCATTTTTCATTAGGATCCCGACCTGAACAACATATATAAAAACCGTTCATACTCCACCTTTTGTTGAGCAAAGGCCTTTTTTGTCCCTACCGACTGGACTAATAATGCTTGGTGCAAATATCCCGATTTACATTTACCTCATATAAGGTATAAAATACATTACCAACGTAAAAATTAATCGAACAATTCAAAATTTATCAAGTCCCAAATATCTTAGCTCTTTCAAAAACCTAATGTTGCCAGGACATATATAGTTTAATGCCTTGACAAATCCTCTCAGGGTGGGCAAAATTTCCAGTTCCAGTTCCAGATCTATTGAAAAACATTTTTTTTATAACAAATTCTTGGGCCTAGTCACTTCGTAATGCCAAGCCTTGAACTACTATTTCGCCGTCATGATCGTGTACTGACAGTACCATACGCACATACTCGTATATGTATTTTGTTTTGTTGCTTTCTCTATCAAGAAGCTGAATAAGTAAGGAGTTTCCACGTGTGATAGCTTTTTTAACAAGCTCATCATCATAATCTTGCACCAATTCTGCTTCATGGATCTTTTCTTCTTCGTTTTCAGATATATTTTTAAGTCTTTTTCCCTTTCCAGAATTTCCTTTCCGTTTTTATATTAACTTTCTTCTTTTGATTTTGCTTAACTGTATTCTCAGGGCGCTTGTGTTTCAATACTTCTGCTTTCTTTAGTTTTTCTAGATTTTCCTTTGAGGTCAAAATTTCCACAAATTCAATAATAAATTACTGATTTGGGGCTCCATATTCAGCTTTTGCGTTTGATTAAGTTTTATTTTTGTTTATTATATCATGTACAGCTTTGCCGATTCTTTCTTTTAAACGTGGCGGGTCAGATCAGAGCGTTTACACTTATAATTACTAAACATAGCGAACAAAAACGAAGAATTCATAAAAAAATGACGCCCCGTTTACGTTTATAAAGTGCCTCAAACTTTCGTTTCTATTCGGCCCAAACTACCAAAAGTATGGAATAAAGGTAAATAGTGATTCATTCGGCATTGTGAATGACAAACTGAGGTTATTCTTGTTAACATAGAATTTCGGCTTAGACCACGTAGTCTTTGTGGATAAACACCCAGCATACTCTGGCTTAATATGCCTTCCACCTTGTGAACTTGAGCAAGGATCCATGCGATGGCCATGCTCTTTGGTGAACAAAGATACTTAGGCAGATTTGGCCTTTTTGCTGTTTGTGCACCCATATTGACTAACGTTTCGCTTGCCTTGCAGCTTGCATAATCAGAGTGAATATAGCACAGTGCTACGTGGAGCCTTGCTCGAGTTGACAAGGTGCAAGGCACATTAATCCAGAGAATGCTGGATGTTTATCCACAAAGATTACGCGGTCTAAGCCGAAATTGTATGTTAACAAGAATAATTCGAGTAGCCGCGAAAGCCTCAAACAGTATAAAACTGAGATTAGTTATAATACAGACAAGCAGACAAGCTTCAAGTAAATAGTAAATTTCATTATTTAACATTGCTCTGAAAATATGAAATAAATATTGTTCTTTACCTTTGTCACTTTAAGAAACAATTGTTTTCGACGATATTTGGTCAACACCCACTTGTTGCATTATTTTGTAATCAAGCTTATGGAAGTGGTTACAAATACTACTGGTCACAACGGAGACGATGGTTGAAAATTACAGTTTAGTCATTAATAAAAGAGATTAGTTTGTGTCTTCAAATTACCCCTGTTTTACAATTACCCCACTTTACCCTATTGGTAAATCAAATTTCACTGAACAGGCACTTCTGAAATAGTAACTGAAACTATACGAAGGCAGTACACCATCTATTGCCTCTAACATAGTAGTGTATGATTGACAAATGTAAAACTATCCTGTAGAATTGTCATTTATTGACGTTGATAAACGTAAAGTTGCGTTTGTCTATCTACACATTATTAATTTAATTGGGTTTTAGTGTTTGAAGGCTTGGAACCATAAGGAGGACATGACAGAGGTATTGAATGACTCTGCGTCTTCATGCACATTATTAGGAATTTGTCTCGATATTTAGAATTCGGGAAAGAGTCGTTACTAAGAAAATATTGATTTGATCGCTGGTACTGCACATCAACGGATTACTGTAAGATTTATAACACAGACATGTGGTTTCTTCGTATACAGTTTCGAAAATATCTTACACGATGGATTGGGTCTCAAAAGTCTGACATAAATGTTCGAACCAATCCGGGACGATTTTGATGGTAATCAACAAAGATCCGGATGAAATTTGCAAACGTTTGTGACAGAAAGATGATTTCGGAGGCTTTCACAGCCATTGTCATATGTAACGAACTACTTCCGGAATTGGACCGTGTCATTATTGAAATTGAAGAAACTCAACGTTTCACCCATTTCTATACGGGGCTTCATCAGCAAGTATGCAAAAGGGCACGGTAACTCAACGTGTAAACCACGCCGGAGGCGAAACTCTTCAGTTTTTTCGATCCGTTCCCTTGCAAAAGAGTTTCGCCTCTGTTGTGGTTTACACGTTGAGGTACCGTGCTTTTTTGCTTACTTCCTTATAAAAGTTGGGAAACGTTGAGTTCTTCAATCTTAATAATATGGTCCAATCCCGAAAGTCGTTTGTTACATTTGTGACAGTAGATCAAAACTGCGTTAATCAGTTTGATCCTGATTCCTGAGTTACATGGAAAAGCATGCAGGAACTATTCCCGCCCCCCTTCCCCCTTGCAATCAATTTTGTTAACTCTTACATATTATTGCTCAGGCTGGTTTATGTCAAAAACAATATGATCGAGCACAGAGAAAATGCCGTTAATAGAAAACAGATCTTTCTTAAACCAATAGTTTCTACTAGAGTAAACAGAATAAATTATTAGATTTCAGATATAGAAATTGGATGTTACAATTTAGTATTTACTTTTTTAATAAACTACTTTACGCTCGAGTGAGGTGCTAAAAATGCAAACGATAAAGAACTAAGTAAACAATTCCTGTTATTATGTTTCCGTTAGTTTCAAACAATAATAACTAATGTGAAAGGTGCTATTGTGTCTAATAATTGCGAACGGCACGCAATTTAATAAAAAATCTATAACAATGGATGGTTGTTAATAGAAAATAAACTACACTAATTACCTTATGCAAGCGGCAATACTGCCTTGAGTACATCCAACGTCTCCAATATTTCACTTCCTGAAGCTCGCCGTGGTAGTTATTTGTACGTATTAATAATCTCGTATAATTGCACACACTTCACATACATTAACTTAATAGGAGTTGAGGTAAATGAACACGTATAGCTTCTTTTCCTCATAAAGGTAATTACAAGCTCTTAACATAACATTTGTAAATTATAACTTGTAGCTGCTGAAATTCTTGCAGAAGGGCAAACAGGTTCTCTAGCTATTATTTAGCAAACTTGAACTTGGCAATTTCGTAAGCATCGCTTCATGTTTAATGTTAATGAAATATTCTGGAAGGTAAATCGAGTTTTAGGTATATTTGAGTTAGAAAAGTTCTTTGGTCTTTATTTAGTTCAGCTAAAGCTGGTGGAATAGTAAATCAGTTTTTATTTGAATCTGGGAATTCAAGAAACACATTGTAATATATGTATTGTAAAATGTGGATTTTTAAATACAATTTCATTCATATGAGCAGAATACCTTGCGGGTAAATGAAATTCAATGTAGAAAAATTGAAATTTCACCTGTTAAGCTGCGATGAACTCGTATATGTTAAGATTATTCGAAAATGATTTTAAGTTATCGCAAAAATTCGAAACTGGAACGGTACGTAATAAAACAAAAAAGAAATTTAGCACACACTTATTTCTGTAGACTACATGCCTTAACTCATTTTACGCCCATTTTACGCCAACTTTCGCTAATAATGTTTTCTCGATTTCTTCTTTCACTGATTAGTGAGATAAAATTGGTTAAGGATCTACATGGCTTGGGCTCCCTAACTAGCAATTTGGAGATCTTTTGTTGCGAGGAAAATAGGCCAACATTTCCTCTTCGTGGTTTGTTTACAGTGCCCATTTTTGTTTAGAATTCGACATGTGCAGCAAAATTATACTTTATCACAATTTACATTACTGATTTCTAGGTTAACTGGCTTAGTCTCACCTTCTTAAAACATAATTTTAGCATAATCGTAGTTATTTTGTTGTGCAAAATATCCAATTATGTAGTATATTTTGTATGGAAAAGGTAAGGTATTTCTTTTATAAAATTCCAAGTGAAATTTGAATTACCTGTCAAAAACGGTTTATTTATACACTCGCAGGGGCAGGGATTTCTCTTACATTTCTTTGAGAATAGATAGCTAATAATTATCGCTCATTTATAATTTTCCATTTTTGCTACAGATTTTTAAATTTATTGTCTTTAGCCTATTTTACCATTCGGTGTCGAGGATCATTCCTACCACTCGGAAATTGGAAATGGCTTTAAATTAATAATATTTTGTTTATTATGGGAAGAAAAACGACTTTCTTCTTCGTGAAAAACTCAGCCAAAGTTAATTGTTGACTTTAAAAATTAAAAAAATAGTTTCTTCATTTTTACGTACGTTTCGCTAACTTATTTCTTAGCTTCTTCAGAAACACATTTTTACTTCCCTCGTATAAAAGACGAAAGAAGTATTGCAATCGCGAAAAAATCACTTTCCGAGATTTCTTCAGATTTTTTGAGGGTCCCTAGATGACGAAAAACAGGTTTTCTTAATTCCGTCTCTGTTTGTTGGTATAACTCAAAAACTATTTGTTGGAGGAAGACGATATTTTACATGAAGATTATATGTCTACCTGGCATGAAATCGAGAAAATTTCTGACAAATATATGCAATATATATACAATTTTGTATTTTTTGCTTTAACTCAGAAATAAATAAAAGTGATAATTTGAACGTAGCTCAGGATTTACCCTTGACGAAAATGAGACCTAAGAGATACAGGGTGAACATCACAAACAGACAGAATAGTATGGGGTTTTTATAACTCAGCAGAAACGCGTACAATTCGAGCAGGGTAGTGGCGCAGTGGTTCACGAGGTCGCAAGCGGCGGACTAGAAATTGCGCTAGAAAAATTAATTTTATTTGCCTTGGAGCACGGAGTTCGAATCCCAGCGGACTGCATGTTTTTATTTGCAAATTGATGTAATTCACGCGCGGGAAGTTCCCTGTAAACCCCTTTACAAATTCCTGTAATAATTAATATGTTTGAACTGGTTCGTTTTTTTTAAGTTTTGATGTTGGTAGATTTATGAATACATAAATATTTCTGGATTATCGGTTATTTACATCGGGCTTCTTCGAGGTTATATGGAAATCTTTAAATTTTATAAAACAATACTTAAAACAAATGTTAATGACCATTCTTTAATTAAAGATAATGGTATATGATGTATGTGATTAATTTTTATTGGTTGATTTGTTCGACTTTTCGAAAACCAAACTATTTTTAGGCAATAATTCTAAACTCCGTATGGGAATTTTTAATTGACAATATGGTTTACAAAGCTATTAAAACGCACACACGTTAAATTTCATTATTTTAATAACCCAACCGTTCAAACTATTTCTCGAATGTTAAATGTTGTTCCCAATTTTTAAATTTTCAATATATTTAATTTAACAAAAATTTTTTTAAATTCTAGTTATACAATGTAAAAAATACTATTTCAGTTTTTCAATGTCACTTTTGTAATTTATCAAACTTGTCAAGATTTTGTTATTCCTATACTTTCTAATAAAAGTATTTTTTAATATTATGTAACTTATCTACTGCTGTTTTTTGTTTATTGTTTGTTAGAATTTTTGTTTTAATTGATTTCTGGCATTGAGAAGTTTTTTATTATTGATTGTTTTGTTTGACCGATATAATTTGCATCACAGTAATTTCAATTAATTTTATAAACTAGATTATATGTTAATTTTTCTGTTTTATCTTTAAGGTTTGTATAAAAAAGTTTAAAAAATATTGTGATTTTTAAATAAAGTATTGCTATTATTAACTAACTTTTAGTTCATTTTATATTTTTTCTGAGAGGTGATTTATACCTATATGGAATAGAGGTACATTTTTGACTTTTTCGTGATTATTATTAAATTCGTCCCTTAAAAAATAGTTGAGTTAATGGATTTATAATTTTCTAAAATGTCTAATCTTTAATTACTTCTTCTTCTTCTTTCTCTTATATTAGGCCACACAATTGTGGTTCTGTGAGCCCTCTTAACTCGTAAGTCGGGTAGGTGGCCACCCTTGCCCGTCGAAATTGAGGAAGAGTTCTCATGTTATGGGGCTAACGACTACCACAGATGTTAGCGTGGTAGCCGGGGAGTGTACGATTTTTAAAATCCGTCAAAAGTCCATCGGGAATCGAACCCGAGCCGGCCGCCTGGGAGTCAAACATATGCTCGCTGGGCCATCCGCTTATCTTTAACTACATTTTTAGTAATAAAATGTTTGGGGGAATCATTTCCTAAAAGTATATTTTTAATCAATATAGTAAAATAATTGAGCTTTGTTCCTCAGGGCAGTAATTCAAAAGTAAGTTATTTTATCCAACGCCAATATTGAATTAGTCATTATACATAAAAATGTAATTTTTATTATTCTCGTCTAAAAGACGGAGGAAGTATTGTAATAGCGAAAAATCACCTTCTAAGATTTCTTCAGATCTCCACGTTTTGCATGCAGATTATGTATCTACCTAGCATGGAACCGAGAAAACTTCGGACAAATATATATGTATAGGGTGAGCACCTTAAAAAATATAATTTTGTTTATTTTTGCTTTAACTGAGAAATAGATAAAAGTAGAAATTTGCACATACCTCAGGCTTTACCCTTGACGAAAATAGCAACCAAAAAATACACAATAAATGTGGTATAACTTGGGTTAACAATAAATGCATTCTATTTATCGGAGGTGTTCTTGGTGGGCGAGGCAGCGAACGCGTGCTTTACTTCGGGCTAAATGCAGATTATTAAAATTGCATTCGCTGGTTCGTTCACAGGCGCTGAAGTTCGAATGCCATCGCTGGTAATGTCTTTTTTTATTTGAAAATTTATATAATTTGCATTACCAAATGTTTTCTTTTATTTTTTCGATATTATTACGAACTTGAAGATATTTTTACACCTATTTTACCTTTGATTTTTAGAATTGTTTAGTGTCACAACGTCCACTTGCGAGGGAAGTTCTGAGTAAAATTTTTTAATTTGTTTTTATTTTGATAAATCAATTAACTGTGATGTAATCGGACTACTTTAAGTAGGTATTGTTATTAGCTTTTAACCTGACGCGACGTACCAAACAAGATAGGCCTGTTATGTTCTTTGTTGCCAATTATGAAGTATTAACCTCACTATATTTGCCTTGAGAAAGGCTTTCGGAAATATTGGCGTTGGATAAAATATTTTTTTGCTGTTCTGAGGAGCGAAACTCAATAATTTTACTATATTGTTTATCAACCGGTCGATAGTTACTGTCTCTTATATTTTTAATGATTTTTGTGGGATTATTTGCTAGATAAAAACGTAGCTCTATTTACTAAACTCACAATTATGTCTTTTCCCTCAATAAAAAAATAACTAACCAGCAGTAAATAAAACCAATGATATAATAATTAATAATAATAATAACGGTAATGTCGCAAATCTCAAAATGTATACAGACGTATTGCAACTAGTTTTATTACTTTTTTATAATAAAATGAATACATAATGTATTTTTTAAAATATAATAGTGTTTACTTCTAATGGCTAAAGCCTTGGAAAACCATTAAAATACCATTATTTCATAGTCCGCAACAAACAGAACACATTGAAGTGTTTAAAATTGAACCGGTAATTTAATGTGCAAACGAATCCAATAAAACTTTCCGCTTATTGCACTTATTACCACTAAACTCAGAAACCTTGGCAAAACAGTTATCCATAACTCGGAACAAGCAAGGCGTTGTTAGAAACGATAATAATTAGAGCAGAATCGTTTTAATTAACTTAGGCTGTTTCATCCACACTTTTTGCTTCAGTTCAATTAGTATCTAATTACTGAACCTGGGTGCTACGGTAAACTATATAAGAAGGAGTGAAGGTATTGTTAGGTGATTCTGCACAATATTAAGATGATTTTTCTATACCACCACAAGAAGTTAATATGAATTTGTGCATGTTTTTGCTGAAATATTGAAGACACAGGGATTTACTTTGGCTGATAGAAAAGCCGAAGTTAAAGTCGATTTCTTCTTCGCTTTTGCTTTAATTTATGTGTATATTTATAATGTAATGTTATTAATACGAAGCAAATTAAAATGAAACTATAAATTACGAAAAATTAGGGGCAATTTAAAAATAAATTGCAGTGGGAATATGGAATTCTAGTTGCTGCAAATCCTGTTTAATAATCTGTTTAGTATAACCTCAGAAATTATTTTTTTTATAGCGAATTTGATTGTGGACATATTTTAGAAAGATAAGGTGCAAATTATAGAACTTCTAAAAAAGCTAATTAAGGCACGTGTTAATTAATTTGCAGAAAAAGCAAGCTTAAAATCATCAACAACTTTTTTGGGGTACGAAAACGGGACTTACAACTAGGCGGAAGCGTACAAACTCCTGTTTGTTCAAATTGCTGTTTTGTAAACAAAATTTACACCTTAATCGTCAATTAACACAGTTTATATTAGAATGCCTGAATACAAACATAGTAATAAGCTAACGAACGCTTCTGTGTGTGCTACAAGCCGCATTTCTTAAATTCCTTTAGATTGCTCTTCGCCCAATGCCAATCGTATTTTTAAATCCAACTAATTATTTTTAAAATTTCCTAATGTAATGTAATTCTATAGTAATAAAAATGAAAAAACTGAAAGCAAATTCATAATGAATCATAAAATATGCATTGGAACTTAAAATTTAAATCAGAGTAAGCGAAGATATGTTCTTGATTAGAAAGTTATAAACAACAGGTGAGATTTCAAAACGCTTAGAGTTTTACTTGAAAATATTTTATGCATCTGACTACTTTCCTAATATACTCATTTTAAAATCAGAAAGTTAAATATTATTAATTGCAAATGTTTTAAGTGAAAAGGAGTTGAAAGTTATATGCCTTAATTTTAATAAATTTTAAATTGTGATTGAAAACGTCTAGGAAGCTTAAGAAATATTTACACAAAGTTCAACTTATTTTTTGCCCGAAAAACCAGAGTTTGTTAGGTATTTACCTAAACTAAATTGTTGGTAAATTAAATTGCCTATTCATCAAACCAAATTTATTTTGATTTTTACATTGAAAGCAGCTTTACTTGTAGTGATTGCACGTCAACGAATTTCAATAATAGCGTGACTTTAACACTAATATGGCCACTGCATACAC
>CALNHX010009566.1:0-48575 GCA_940337035.1 Agriotes lineatus | reverse complement strand
GGTTTGAGGAGCATCTATACTACTGTTAAGGCACGTCTCGATAAGGCTTTTCGTACCAGCACTCAGTGCTATAATTTGAGGCGTCGACCAGTTAGTCTAGAATTAGGTCAGACCGTTTGGAAGAGAAATTATACCCTCTCGAATAAAGCCGATTACGTAGCGGCAAAGTTAACGCCTAAGTATATCAAGTGCCGTGTTAGGCAAAAAGTATCGCCGAATGTGTACGAGCTAGAAGATTTTGAGACTCGTCGGAGTTTAGGTTCGTGACATGTACAGGATTTAAAGGTCCATGAACATGAAGATTTAGAGTGAACGTGCTTAGGGTGATTAGTTGGCCATCGTAGGGTAGGTCACTATCAGTGAGCGTTTTCAGCTTGCTTTCCCTCTTTTAGAGTATAGGGTGGTTGGTTGGCACGCAGGGAAGATCACGATAGAAATCATTATCATCTTGGTTTCCCCATTTTAGAGTATAAGGTGGTTGGTTGGGCACGCAGGGAAGGTCACGATAGGAAGCGTTATCATTTTATTCTCCCCGTTCCTTTTAGCATTGGAGTAGCTGAATGCTGGCGAATGTGAGTTTTGAGTGTGGTGTCGTTTGGTTAGCACCTTGTGTCTTGCAATATTTATTTTGGTTAGGTACCGTTTACGTCATTTGAGTGATTTTGGATTGCTGGACACTCGTCCTTGTTGGATTTAGGTTAGCATTCGTGAGTAGTTAGTTGCTCAGTGTTAGGTTTGTTTTCCGTTAAAACGGAGTTATCGTTCACAAATTCTTCTAGTGAACCTTTTTTTGCTTGTACGATTGAGTTTTAGTACAGGCGCCAAGGAATTTTTACATGCAATTCTTCATAACAGCATTTTGTGTTAATGGGTGGCTGGGGGGCTGTGCTCTGAGTCTAGCTTTAAGATTTCTGATCGATCAGAAAAATAGTTTTTCCGCAATATCGGAAGAAGTGTTGAAAACTGTTTTTAGCAATTTCTCGTTTTCGGTTGCTCTTACGCTGAAATTGTATCAATACAAGTTTGTAGTTTATGAAATTTCTCACAACTTTTGGAAATACCTTTTTTTCGTGCGCTCAACAATTCAAAAGTTGTTACCCCATAAAGCCATAATTAATTAAGGTTGAAATGGGTTTTATGTAAGTATGTCGCTTTCGGTTAATCTTACAATAAAAAATAAACTAATTTGCATAAAATTTCTATATGCGTTTTTTTTTCATTTGGACAATTATTTACCGTTCTACAGCGCCGCAAATGTCGCAAGTCACGTAAACTGTACATTTATTGTGCACTTTCGAGTGGCACTGTTCCTTTGACTGGTGCACCAATTGTTTTCTACACCACATTTTAGGTACAGTTTGTAGCGCCTTTTTTTACGTGGTCTCCCCGATATGCCTACTCCACGAAGTGTATTTCTAACAGTCTCACACTTCCCATGGTCTTTTTGATGGACCGGGTTCTGCATCGCCGATTCCACTCATTGCAGAATCGTTGATTTTGTCGCCCTTGTCAAGTTGTGTTTCCCTTGAAAAGAACTCTGAAAGAGAAGATTTGTCGTCGTCGTAGTTGGTGTGATATTCGTCATCATTTGTATGCTAAGTCCAGTCACTTGTACCTACAAGAAATGCTGCGTTTTGACAAAAAATGCCTACAGATGAATACCACGATTTTACGACTGGCGGAAAATTCACCATAAGACGCACTTCTAAATTTTGGTCAGGAATTTTGTAGGACCAGACTATAGAGCAGACATTAATGAGGCAAATGCATAATATCGGAGGGCTGACTCACGGACGTGGAATATCGTACAGCACTATTGCCTCGTGAATACTGGGGATGAAGTCCATACTGGATGTTTGTGAGCACATGGAAGTCTTTTGCGAATTAACGTTGGGCACTAGTGAGCAGCATGTCCATTACAGAGACTCCCGTGTATCGCGTGATAATGAAGACATAGAGAAATTCAACAACTGGGTTGCTTCTCACGAACCCTTCCTGGAGGGGACCGAATTAGTGGCCATCAGCACTGGCCCTGTTTGAGATCCCCGTCTCATTAATTGCCATCTGTCAGAGGAAACCGGTAAGGCAATGTTGTCCAAGATAATGAAACATCATACTTTCATATAGACGGAAATACAAGGTGCTCCTTTTAGCGGCCTTGTCCAGCAGCATCAAAATAGGCGACACTCCTGTCCCCATCAACCCGTTGCTTCTATTTCAGCAAATCTCTTTCACGAAGCATTCAGATAAAGATATGCAAGATTATCTCGCGTACGAACTCGCGCCATATCCATTGTCACCGTTTTCTGATGAGAGAATGCGGAAGGGCACAAAATCTTCCTTGTACAACGCCTTTCCGCCTATGGACCATGTTGATCTTGAGGAAAGGCGATATTTTGTGATCAACGGAGGTTTCTTATGCACAAAGTCGTGTGGGATCGCGGTGTAACTATTAAAACAATTTGCGACAAGTACGTCAAAAACGTTAAAGACCATTTCGGTACATCGGTTAAAATAGCTTTCGATGGCTACTTAGACGACCCAGAAATTGCCAGCACAAAAACGTGGGAACGTCCAAATGTGGAAAGGTTTGTGGCTGCCGCAAAGTGGGTTAAAGGTGCACCGTCATTTGCTCCATATGCGCCGGGGAATCCTGTGAGAACGTGCAAAAAATCTCCAGAATGCTTGCTACAGATAAAGACGAATACCACACCAACTACGACGACGACATATATTCTCTTTCCGAGTTCTTTTTAAGGGAAACATAATTTAACAAGGGCGACAAAATCGACAATTCTGCAATGATTGGAATTGACGATGCAGAACCCGGCCCATCAAAAAGACCAAGGGAAGTATAGAATTACACTTCGTGGATTGGGCCTATAAGGGAGACCACGTAAAAAAACGCGCCACAAGCTTTACCTCAAAGATGGTGTGGAAAAAAGTTGGTGCGACACACTCGGAGGAACAGTACCGTTTGAAAGTACACACTAAATGTACGTTTTACGTGACTTGCGACATTTGCGGCGCTGTAGAACGGTAAATAATTGTCCAAATAGAAAAATACTCATATACAAATTTTACGTAAATTGGTTGTTCTACAAAAAATATAAGAGTATTTTTTATCGTAGGATTAACTGAAAGCGATATATTTACGTAAAACCCATTTCAACCCTTAATTTCTTGGGTTTATGGGGTAACAACTTTTAAATTGTTCAACGCACGAGAAAAAGGTATTTCCAAAAGGTGTGAGAAATTTCATAAACTACAAACTTGTATTGATGCAGTTTCAGCGTCAGAGCAACAGGAAACGAGAAATTGCTAAAAAACCGTCTTCAACAATTCTTCCTATATTGCGGAAAAACAATTTCTCCGATCGATCCGAAAACTTAAAGTTAAAGCACAGCCCCCCACCCACCCATTAACCCAAACTGCTGTTATCAAGAATTACACGTAAAGCCCTGTTAACGATTTCCCTGGCGCCTGTGCTATTTCAGATAGTGAGGAATTATTGTTCACAGATTCTTCTGGTGAACGTATTTTGGTTCGTATGAGCGAGTTGCCGATAAAGCGGGATTATTGTTCACAGATTTTTCTGGTGAATGTTTTAGTTTGTGTCGAGACGATCAGTCGTTCATTCTTCACCTTCTTTCCTTTAGACTTTACTTATCCCTTTTCCTTTTCGTCTAGAGTATGTGGTCTTTGGTGTGAATGTGTTGGGTACCCAGGAGTTGCTTTCCTATTTTTCTGACTTTCTCTGTGATCTGGTATGTTTGTGTCTTAAGCGTGAATAGAGTCTTCGGAATGCATAAGGTAAAGGTTGTAGGGAGCTTTGTCCTCTCCGTACGCGGTGTGGGAGGGACCCTCAACCAGGATGATTGGTGAAGGGAATAAATGTCGCTCTGCCTGTCGCTTCACTGATCTTCTTCAGCTCCTCTCTTCCCGGGGTTGCCTTCTCATGATCGTCAAAAGAAGAACCCTGATCGTTCTCCTAGTTTGTTTTTGTAGTCCTATTTCGGTCTAGCAGTACCATAACTGCTGGGGTATCTTTCACCTCGAGTTTTTTTTTTCTGGAAGTATTCAAGGGGGCGGGTACTTGGTGTGGTCATGGGATGATGTTTGGCGGGTCTCGGGTCTGGGACTGCTCCGCGATGGGTCGTCACGGGTCTACTCACCGGCGCAGCACTTTCTACCTAGCAGCAACGAGTAGACTCGATCCCTGTCGTGTGGGTCGTTCTGGCTTCGGGATCCACTTGGTGTCACCTCTGTCCACACCGGTAGTTGTTGTTTTGGGGTGAGTGTTTTTGTGGTTTTTATGGTTGTAGTTTGGATGTTTGAGGGTCAAACCTCTTTAAGAAAGGGGGGAGTTGAGACCAATTTATTGTCATTTTGTAATTTATTTAGTAATTTCACGGGCGAAAGCGCCTAGCGTGTAGGCAAAACACATGTCGAATTTAGCCGAGCGACAGAGTTTTGCTTAAATAATATTTTCAATATCATCTGCAATTCTTTCCGCCGAGGGACATTAATTGTCGCTAGATGGCGATACAGTTTAGCGTCGCTTCCGCTTTCGAAAATATATTTCAAAGGTGGAACACTTCGATTTGCCGGTGGTAAAAATCTCGAATCATCGGGCCCTGTGGACATGGCAGAATTAGATTAATAGATTGCAGAAATTAACTGTTGCGTCAGGCTTATGTAGCATAGGCGATTTGGCCACTTTTTCCACCCACAACCATGGGAAAATAAGTTGTTGTGTTAGCACATTTTTCGTGTAAGCTATGCAGATTATTTTCTGGTAAGCTTTCTTGCTAAAATTGCTAATTTGGGATATCAACTTAGCCTTCAAGTTACGGGCTAAAATTGACCCGAATAAAGCAGAGACCTACTGCATGGCCGAGGAACGTGCCCAGGCAGCCCAAATAAGCCTGCTGTGTTGCCAGTAACCTTCACCTTTGTGCTGGATTTGGTTTGAACCTAACGCCTATTTTGTTTTGTGATTTATTAATGCTATCAAATTCTTAACAGCCTTGCCGTTCGTTATTTAGTTGGATAATTCATATACGGCTTAAACTTTAAAGTTAGCGGCTTCACCGCTGTTATAATTACTTGTAAATTAGGTGTGCTAAACGAACCGTCAGTTTTAAGCTGAGTTAGTTCACTTGTCATTAACGTAGCTCTACATGCTAGTAAATTAGCTGAGCAAATGGTAAATCTAGGTACGTTTGTTCCATCATTATCGTTTTAGTAATTAAGTTCGCTGGAGCAGCAGCCAGCAGATTATTTGATATACCACTACGACATGAATGAGTGTGAGTATACGCGAGATATTAATTTAATACATTATAGGTGGAACGCAGTACAGCTGTGTCGTTTACTCAGTACTCGGGTTGCTTACTAAAGTACATGTTTTGCCTATGTGATATATTTATTATTGTAATAGCCTTGTGATTGTACGTTTAATGCCAGTAATTGCAAATCGAGTTTATGCCCCCTGTTAATGATCCTTTATCTATTTGAAACATTATACGATTTATCGAACTGTGGGTTTTCGATGAATTAAACTAAGGAACATGGGCCTGAAAAAAACATTTTCAACCGTTTAGTTTTGAAGGTAGATCATCCACGCCCTTCCTCTGAGCTAGTGCGAGTGCATGTTTCGATTTACTATCAGCAATTACTAATGTAACAATCGTTAGGAGCAAGTAGGGTTCCATCCTCAAAACTCATGTATGAACCATATTAACACACTACGATTTATTATAGAACAAATACAAAAATTCAACACCAGTAACTGTCCAATTTTCTTATATTTTGAGAGAACTTTAGTGTCTAGATCAAAATGCAATGTAGAATATATTGAAAGAGTGCGACTTACAGCCTGTGAAATTTTTCACTGAAGTAACTTAAGCATTAACATAAAAGTGCTGGATGATTTATTGATAAGAAAAGACAATGGCATAGTGTGGGATGACTTAAGAAATTTACACCTGGCTGACTTGGACATATAATAATAGCAATGTAAAGTCTGTACTTCTTTATGGATGCAAATCGTGAAAAACAAGCATATAACCATTAAAAAAATTGCAGACCCTTAATTCTGTCAATTTTTGGTATTTTTGCTTGAAACTTTCAGACAATATTAACAAATATTTCATTTGAAGAAACAAAATTCATTGTTTGATATAATCACCTTTTCACTGATGATGACATTGAGTCTGCTGATAAAAGTATCGCATGCTGCACGAACGTGAGACTGCGAGATTCACTGCCATTCTCGGCGAAGACATGCCTTGAGCCCGTCCAAACTTTGGTGTTGTTTGGACACCCTGGCCTACAAAATACTCCAAATGGAGAAATCCAGAGGATTAGCATCTAGTGAATATGTTGTCACATGTTCCGCCAAAATGAACTCCGGAACATTCTCACCAAAAAATTGTCAATCTTCATGGGCTCTGTGGGACGACGCTGAGTCCTGCTGGAACGTCATGGCCTGGTTCCAAATTGTTTACGTGCCAATGGTATTAATACTTCTTTTAAGATTTTTTGGCAGTGCACAGTTTTGTTGACCTTAATATCCTCATCGAAGAGAACGGGAGAAGAACGACCTTCAGCGGTAACTGAAGTCCAAACCATGACAGTAGCTAATATTTACCTTCTAACTGTAACTCTTTGCTCAAGATTATTGTTAGACTTCCTCTCTCATCAAATACTGTCGTTTCGTTTGTTCACGTACTGCTAAACTGTGAAAAGTTTTTCAACCAAAAAGACAATGTTAGCAAAGCCTCACTCGCGTGAATGCGTTTCAGTACGTATGATATTTCCAGTCATACTTTTTTCTGCTTTCGCATTAAGTATTGAACTCCTTGTATATTGTAGGGCATGAGTTGAAGTTCATTTCTTAATATTTGGCTAATGCTTTAGTCCGAGACTTTGAGAGCTCTTGCCAGTTGTCTCGTGCTCCGTCGGATTTCTCTCAATTTGGGCCATCACCTTCCGAAGAATTTTCCATTGTTGTTCATTGTGGGCCGTCGTTCTTGCATTTTGTGATGCTGCCAGTAATATTTTACTGATTCTGGCTAAATATAAAGCAGTTACACTGTTGCGTTTAAACTCCACAGGCAATACCTTTTTTTTGTTTTCAACTTAGAACGAGATGCTTCTCATGACTTGTAAACAAGACATTTAAGTGAAAATGAGAGCATTATCATTACGCGATTCAGAGTTGTGTATAGAATGAAATTGGTAACAGTTGGTCCTTCGCACCGTGTATAACAAATAAGGGATTGTGGGATCTGTCAAAACAGAAGGAGATTGCACAAGAAATACATACATACATAATCTGAAACCCCTTATACTGTTTACACAGTGTCGGTGTGCCGAGCACACCGAGCCGCTGAGGGTATGTGCATTTTATAAAATTCGGCGGAGGTACTTAAGTGGTCTAAGCTAGAATACTACGCCCACTCTCCAGATGTTCATCCACCCAAGTACTGACCAAACAGGCTGGAACTTAACTTTTACAAGTGCCGTGAGAGATGTAACACCACTCAGCCGTACTGCCGGCTCTTCACAAGAAATAAAGTATTGTAAATGGAGTTCGACTGGTCATACACTTTCTAAAGACGAAGAGGAAAATACAAGGAAGGCCTTACACTAAAATGTAGTTGGACAAAGAAACAGAAGATGACCAAAAAATCATGGAAAAGATCAATACTAAACAAGGCTAAAGAACATGGCAAGATCTGGAATGAAGTCAAACCATTAGATAAAAATCGTAATGAATGGAAACTCTTTGTATCAATACTATGCTCCGCTTAGGAATTACAGGAACTCTATGGTTAAATACAGGGTGTAATCATTCATGTGTAAAAAGGGTGTACTACTATACTACTCATCAAAAACGAAAAAATTGAAAACATACTAGCACAAAAGTGATTAATAACACTGCTGTCATATTATGAAAATTCTTAACAACTGCAATTTCATACAAAATTTCTTTTTCCGCCAATCGTACTAGAACTGACACATTATTGACAAAATTTTGTTGAGCAAAGCCAAACATTCCATTACATCAGACGTTGCTAGGTAATTTACAATGAAACTGTACCAGAATAATTCAAATATCCTATTACATCAGCCGTTGCTAGGTAATTTACAATAAAACTGTACAGGAATAATATTCCCGGCCTAGGCAGGGAATATTCGAGTACTATTTTCTATTTTTTTTTAATTACTCGTATCGATCGGCTGAAAAATAGTATGTGTATCTTGGACAAAAAGCAACATTCCCAGACTCCTGTGTTGTTGGGCTCGGCATTCGCCTCGCCCAACAATATTCACAGTCGTCTGGGAATGTTACGCTTTTCGTCCTAGATACACAATGTACTATTTCCGTCGACTTCTCTATAAAATGTGATTTTACGGACGCATTTACGTACCAAAAATGTCACTTTTTGGGCACCATTAATTTTTCGTCCGCAAACCTTTTTCGTACGCAAATGCTTTTCTTCCGCGAATGCTTTTCGTCCGCAAACGTTTTTCGTCCTCAACAACTCGGAAGAAAACTGCTTTTTATGGCCTTGCCTGATTGCTTGCCTCGGCTATCGCCTCGGCGAGCAATTTCAGGCATCGTCCATAAAAAGCCAGTTTTTCTGCCTAGATACATAAATAACTATTTTATGAAGTTACAAGCTCGGAAAAAAGGAACGTAGTTTTGGTACAAAATTAATGCAAAACCAAATATAATACAGTCAAACTTCTTTAATTCGAAGTGCCAGGGAAAGACAAAAACAGCTCGAGTTATCGAGAGTTCGAGTTACCGAATTTTAAATTTTTAAAAATATTTACTGCTTGTAATGCATATTATGTATTTGTTATAGACGTACAGTATACATAATTATATGAATTATTTATAAACCTTGAAAAAATACATAGTAAGTGTGGTGTATGAGTCACCACTACTTTAACTTAAGGTTGCTTAAGGGTAGCAAGCGTTTTAGCGGGCATTCGGGTGCGAACTTTAGCACGCTACGGTCGGCCTAGAATCACGCTAGTGTATTGTTGTATAGCGAATAATTAAAGGGTTTTATTAACTGCTGCGTTTGATTATTACTATAATTTACGAACCAACATACATTACAGTAAGTACTCACATACAACGTGCGAAATGTATAAGAATAACTAGTAGATAGCTGCATACAGTACATATGCGTACATAACTATTTTGACTAATACTTAATGTTTTCAGTTTTCGTTTTCGTGATTCAATAACTTACAGAAGATGTGAGCCAATACAAGACTAACAACTCACTAAAGCATAGTTTCTCAAATATTTAAAGTAGAAAATTTAAATTAGCAAATTCTTGCAACATCATTATCAGGCCTTGTCGATAATATCAAACTAAAAGGTCCCTACCTGTGTAGGCAAAACAATTTATTCGCGTTCAACAAGAGGTAACTGTATATTTTGGGTTTTGCAAGCTTGCAAACCTTTGAAATAAAAAGAAGCATAGTCACAAATAACTCTTAAGAATGTTATTTACTATTTACAGCACTTCTTAACCTACCTAATCGTTAGTGCTAAACTGAATAATTGCTTGTAAAATTGAGTAATGGAGAGAAAATCGCGCTCCAGGGGTTTATAAAATGTTTCGAGGTAGGTATCGAAAATTTTGTTTTATTGAAATTCGAATTATCAAGAGATTTGTATATGGGAAACTATGGGAATTAGGTTGGAAATGTGACATCAATTCGAGTAACTGAGATATTTGATTTATCGAAGTTCGAGATATGGAAGTTTGACTGTATAGGATTTCTCCGATTTATCTTAATTTTTAACAGTAGTTTAACTTCATCTACTGAAGAATTTAAGCAGCAGAAGCTAATTTAAACTGCGATACTGATTTCCCTAGGAGCGAAATATTCACGTAGTGTGCTTCTTTATACTCCAACAATTACACCCTGTATATATACAGAGTTATTCAATTTCGATGTTCGCCAATGGGATTTTGAAAGCAGTAAGAGATACAAGATCGCTTAAATTGGGGCAAAGTTGCAGATTCTAATGTTGAATTATATTCAAAAAAGAAATTGAACCTAACCATCTTAGGTTTGAGTTAGCTAGCTATGTTCAAAAAACATTTCTGTTTTGTTTTTTTTTGTTACACGTTGAGTATTAGACATAATTAGAATTGTCATGTTTGTTATTTGTGCTATTAGGATTAGGAGTCGTAAATCAAACATGTTCTTACTAAGATCAGTGTTTATTAATAACTGGCTTGAAGCTCCTCTCTTGAAGGAAAGCTAGGGATTCCCCTTTCACTCTTAACCACCCCCACATCACAGGGGTGTCCACTCTTATTTCTACATTGAATTTAACTTTCTTCTTTTAAAGACAATCAAGGATGACTATGGACCTGCAATACCAAGACCTTCCTCTTTGTACTGATATAAGATTTGCTACACTTATTTTCATAAACAACCGAGATACGTGAGAAATATTTCATTTGTTTTACAATTTTATAACCTACTATAAAGAAATAGATCTTTTCCACATATTTTGATTATTTACGTATGAAAATAAGTATAGCAAAAAGAGAAAAATAAGCTCTTCTTAATCGTGTCAAATAACCATTCTTGATGTATACTTAAAATAAGAATGTTAGTATCACTATCTCGAACACTATGAAGACAAATGAATATATAAAATGAGATTTTAACTCCTCTTTAAATATAATATAAAAATCAACATATAACACAAAAACAATAAACCAAAAAATTCCTTATCTACGACAGTGTGTAAAATTGCCTTTTAGTTGGCAGTTTTAAGTTTGTAAAACGACTGTTTAATAACATGTTTGCATTAGTTTACGTAGTCAGTAGTAACGTGTTTAAAAAATTTCATTCGGCACTTTGTCAGTAGCAACGTGTTTTAAAATTTTTAAAACACGCAAAATTATGACAGGTTGCTGGTAATCCTAATTTACATTTAAATTTTTTGTTTTGTTTTTACCGTATTTTCTAGATTTTATCGTAGGTAAAATATTGTACGATGTACATGCATAATAAAGCATCTTTAGTCACTCGCGAAACTTAAAACGCTCGCTCACTCGCGTTTTAACTCTGCTCCACTCGTGACTAAAAAGTAGCTTCAAGCACTTGTATCGTAAATTACTGTTTGACAATTCAAAAATGTGATCAGCAAACAGTTTACATCAAATGGGTATGTATTATCTGTAACCTCCTTTATCTTGCGGTGTAGAGGCTGATGCTTCGTACGCAAGCATCTGGCGGTACAATGCTCAACTTGCTCCGGCTTCGGTTTACAAAGTTGGAGCGCGCCTTTTTATACTTGCGCAGCAACCATTGTGTGCGCTGTGTATTTTCGTGATGTGTTGACCTTCTTACTCTATCTCTTAGGTCTGTGGTTCTGAGTAGAACACAGTTGATTTGGTGCCCAACTGTGAATGGTCTCACCGAGCCCAATTCCAATCGCCAAGGCTGCGGAAAAATTCTGACCCCCGCGGGATTCGAACCGAGGACTTGGCAAGCCTAGCGCTTTCCCAACTGTGCTACGCGGCACCCTGCCATTCAGAGATGATTGAAAAAAGATTGCAAATGGGCCAAACAAAAGTTGTCACGTGACTTCTGTTATCTGTCAAATTTTATTACTGTCTTTTACAATAAAGGAAATTGAGTTTTCAACAGATCTTCACGTTTTTAGAGTCCCCTGAACCCAAAAAACATGTTTTTGTTTATTGGTCGGTCTGTCAGTCTGTCTGTGTGTGTGTGTGTGTGTGTATGAACAGAATATCTCAAAAATGAAAAGAGGTATGACGTTCAAACTTCATATATAAGTTTTGTGTACTATCTAGATGCGATTGAAGAAAATCGCATAACCGGAAGTATGGTGTTTACTCTTATGATTTTTCAGCTTTTTTCGATTTTATTAAAAACGGCTCAACCCGCTTTTTTCAAACATTACATTTTTATTACATTTTTAATGTGTATTTTTTAAGTAACTGAACAAAATGCATTTACTACCCAAGATTGAAAAAGAAATTACAAAAAAAGTTGTTTAAAATGTGATTTTCTATCTAAATACAAAACATTGGCTTAAAATTTTTTAAAAGATCTGTTTTTTACTTTTCTCGTCTGAAAGACGAAGGCAGTATTGTAATCACGAAAAAATCACCTTCCGAGATTTTTTCAGATCTTTACGTTTCAAGGTCACTAGATGACGAAAAAGAAGTTTTTTCAATTCCATCAGTCTGTCTGTCTGTCTGTCTGTCCGTCTGTCTGTCTGTTGGCAGTATAGCTCAAAAACTATTTGCCGGAGGAAGACGATATTTTGCATACATATTATATATCTACCTCGCATGAAACCGGTACAATTTCATACAAATATATTGCAGTGGATACGTGTGGATAATTTTTATCTAATTCAAATATCGAAACTTTTTGCTTTATTATACTTCACAATATACATGATTACTCTATCTCAGGATGTGGTTCGCCAAAATCTAGTTAGTTGTTTGTTATCTTTATATTCTAATATTGAATTATTTTATATAAGTTGCTTGCTGTCAAATATTATGCAAAACACAGCATTCAATGACATTAATATGACAGAACAAATTTCCTTACAAACGGTTTTGACTGTATGATATTACGATAAGTATTCAATTAATTATATCTTAATAAACTTTTCTAATTATTTCTTATTTCAGAATTACCTCAAAACAGTTTAGTGTTCACCCACCTGGATTTCTTACTTTGCAGACCAACTCAGAATCACCTTGGTATGATCCTGTAATGCTACCTGTAACCCTTCACTCCTTTGCTACGACACACTGGTCACTATCCAACTGCCTCCTTATCCGCAACACCTCAAGATACTGGCTATCACCTATTCCTTCTCTACTCCTGCACAACTGTCACTCCTGCAATCTCATTCTGTCCAGCTTCTCACGGGTCAGTTTATTTCCTCATATAATTGTAAATTAACTGTATACTGCCTTAGGTCCATCCATTTCCATCCACGTCATCAACCGTCAGCACAATCTAACACCTCCAAGATCTCCCCTTTGTCGATACAGTCCAACTGGTCTCCTACAACTGGTTCCAATCCAATGGGTCTCCGCTTCCTCAGGATACGTCCACGAAAAACTCCAACCAATAATAATAATCCTCCAATTAATGTAAATCCTTGTCCCTTGTATTGTAAACTCCGTCAATTATATCCAATTCTTATTCTTCTTGCTTCTTTTACTTGTTAATATTGTAGTCATACCATATCATACATTTATTTAATTAAATTTTATTTTCTTCTCATATATTTCACTTGCTTTGGTTTTGTACACATTTATTAGTAACCCTTTTATATTAATAGTATTTAAAATAGAATAAATAGGGTCAAATTTCAAATTTATTTTCACCAAACTCTCATTTTACACGTTGCTTTTTTAAAGTTGTTATTCTAATAATCATTCCAATTTTTTATCCTTATCCTAGACTACCATTATTCCTGCCTGCTAAGTTATAAATAAATTTGAATGGTGCTTACTTTATAAATTGTTACAAATAGAATTTTATTCTGTCATACTCAACATCCAACTTTGTATTTATTATTAATTTTTTTATATCTTATCGTTTCAGTATAATTACTGTCTTGAACTTTTCATTTTTTTATTCATGTAAATAAATAAGTGTATTTAATGTCATACATGACCTCTATATACCATAGCAATATACAGAGTGAGCACCTTAAAAAAATAAAAGTTTGTTTATATTTGTGTTAATTTTGAAATAAAAGGAAGTAATAACTTTCACATAGGTCAGGATTTACATTTGCCAAAAATAAGACTCAACCGATAAAGGATAATGTCACAAAAGAGTAAAAATGTTTCAACCATTACACCGCGCTCCGGACTTTTCCGGAAGAGACTCGGTAGCGCAGATTGAATTCTGCCGGACTAAGATCCTCTGCGGAACGTCGGCCAGGATCGAGCATTCTGCAGAACCGCAGATGCGGCGGGTTCAAACCCCAGCGGGATACATTTTTTTTATTTGAAAATGTATTTAATTTATTAGAACCGTGAAGATATTTGTATTCCTAACTTAACTTGATTTTTTAAATTATTTAGTGTCACAATGTCGACGAGGGAAGTTTATATTAAAAAATCTATTAATTAGTAATTTTTTGTTGTTACTTTAAGTAGGCATTCAAAAAGTGCTTTAAGTAAGTTAAAGCAGTAATTAATTAACAGGGGTAGATTAGAATCTTTAGAAGCCATTTAAATAGATATTAATTATCATTGAGAAATATTTTTCATAAAAAAAGCACCTTGCATCAAAAACAAAAATTATGCAAAAATATTACTTTTCGGTAATAATAAAAAATTAAAGGAATAATTAATATTTTCTATGGTTTTTTCCAATTATAAATATTTAAAGTTTGCACAAAAAAAATCAATTTTGAAATTAAGTCTTGGTATGTGAAATTTTGAAAATATTCCAAAAATTGAAAAAATGCAGTTTTGCGGAAATTAAACAAAAACAGGTTTTTGTGGCCTTAAGAATGTTTAGTTAGCTAAAACTAACACACTATAAGTAAAAATCACTCAGTATACCTAGTAAAGGCTAACTAGGTTTTCAGACAAGCGCAAATTATTGCCGTAAAAATCAAATAAAAACATTTAAATTTTCCATTTTTTTGGGCAGTCACTGTAAATATATACCTATAGGGAACACATTTGTTGGCTGTTTATAAACGCAGCACTCAATCAAATTTAATTCTGTACTTTTAACCATTTCGTGTTAATATACGGCATTCTGAGTTTGGCCCATGAAGTCGGGGTCATCTACAGGAGTGTATTTGACTACTAAAGAGGCTAAAAAGAATCAAACTCTTCGAACTAGTGATGTGCTGTGTACTACATAAAAGCAGAGCTATAGAATTTTTTTATTGGTTGTGTAATCCATTATAATCCATTCTTTAATATCGCAATATGCACATTTATAAAATGCTTAAATAACAAATAAATAGTATTATGCCCTTTTTATATTTTATTTATCTGCAATTTATTAACGTAACGCTAGCTCGGTAGAACAATCAACTCTATTCCCAGGGGTAAATTCCTAATAATTTGTAAATTTTTACCTAAACTGGTGCGCCACTGTGCACCCGTATTAGCTCCAAATACGCAGTCGCAAATGTGCAATGCTGTCAAAACTACAAAATGGTTCGTATTGTGCGGCAAAGGTTGTTGACTTTAAAATCAAAATTTGTGAACATTTGAAGAAGTATTTATTTAAATCGTAGCGCTTTGGCGGTTATTATCATCGTTTTTTAGGCATTAATTTGTATGTGACGTCAGAAGAGACGCCGTTCGATTCGCGCAATTGTTTTATCTTCGCCTAACCTCACACTTGTAAAAATGCTTCTAATTTGAATTGCACCTTTACTGGATGCTAGGATATGCTTGTATCTTGATAAGTAAGGTTTGGTCTCGCAATTGTTTTATCTCCGCCTAACCTCACACTTGTAAAAATGCTTCTAATTTGAATTGCACCTTTCTGGATGCTAGGATATGCTTGTATCTCGATAAGTAAGGTTTGGTCTTGCATGCACACAAATTTCTGGATGCTCACACTAATAGTTTTAGGTTAAAACAGTACCTTAAGATTTGAGGTGTTCGCTTCAATGTTCGGAAAGGGGCCCCAGCTGATATCTTCCTCTGGAACGGTTTCCCCCGCCGTTTGTGCTGTTGGTCGCTGTCCTGCACTCCTGCCTGATGCGTCGCAGTAGAAAACCCTGGCTCTGGACCCTATTTTCGGCTGGAATTCAACTTCGGAATCTGATGTGACGGCTACCGGAAATCTCAGAGATGCTCTCGGTGATAATTAATTTTAGTGTTGGGGAAATCGTCACAAACGTTCCCACGTTAACCTTAACACTTGGTGAACACAATGATACACTTTTTAGCTCGTAATATTTAATTTTATTGTATAAAAACTTTAGTTAAAATGGAGCACAAAATTACATGTTAAGCTTCTAAATTAATTCATTTGTTCTCTTTTTTTGTCCGTTATAAACAAAAACTAATCTATAACTATGGTTACCAATACAAACGAAAATTAGCCATGTTCAAATTAAATACATTTTGAAATAAGTTTACTTACAAATTATTAAATTTACAAATTTCTTATACCTAAAATATTGTCCACATTTTTAATTGTTAAAATGTCTCTTTGCGCCACCACACGTTTTATTATTGGCTCTGCTCTGATTCACTCGCGTTATTGCACTGATCTTTTTAAAAAGTTTACTTCCTTCATAAATGCTTTTTGATGTTCATCTGTCTGCTTTTCACTTGCTTTTTTTATGTCTTGCTGTCTGCTTTTTTCTTGCTTTATTATGTCTTGCTGCCTGATTTTCCAATTGCTATTTCCTGACTTTCTGCCAGCCTTCTAATTTGCTCTTTGAGACATTATTATTTTATTCTGGCTTCTTAAACCTTTTTAGATTGCTCACAACTTTACCTATTTACCTATATTGAATTCTACGCTTCATTGTCCTGCACATAGCAAACCTTTTTTTGACTATTTATTTCTTTTGGTTTGGCTATTCATTCTGCACAAACCTAATATTTAATTAATTTGAACTTCGACTTCAACCCTGTGAAAAACAAGCTTTGCCCTTTGCGTGCCTTACTCAATTCATTTATTAATACAGGCATCTCTTTTCCAATGCATTTTCTGATTGAAATTTAAGCTTAGTATTGCAGTTACATAAAACACCCCAACTCTGTGCGAATTGACTTGTTTCTTAAACTGTACCGCAAGCAGTGTTGAGTCTCGGGGCCTAAGACCATTACAATATATATATGAATATCAGAGATTCTATATTAATTAGAATGTTTTCAAACTGGTTGCGAAACATAGCTTTAATGCCACATGAGTATTTTTAAAATGGAAAATAGATACAGTGGTACATTTTTAGATTAGATTAGTAATAAAAGAGGGTTTCAAAGGCTTTCAGGGAAGTGTTTTTAAATAGATCACTTTAAATGTAATTTTATAGTATACTGAACTATTATTACTCACACTTCTTATAAATGTTTAGATTAATGAGAATTCCATGAATTGACTGTTGAGTTTTAGAACACATGGAAAACCCCATTTTTATTATCAGGACAAATTAATGCAACAGTTTATCAGTTAGTCACAAAGTGTACTGTCAATTCTTTGAAGTGCTTTCTCTATGTACCTGTATTCACATTAATATTTATGAACACATCTGCAGTTTTATTAATTATCTGTTTTAATTAGGTTTCAATGTCATTCATGGAATTTCAATTTTATCTTTATTAAAATAGCGACAACATTATAACATATTTTAATTAAGTAATCAAAAATTACGTCTATTAAATAACTTTTGAACAAGAATAATTACATACAAAAACTAATAAACAATAACATGTTAAAAACGCGCCTATCAGAAGATATGTAATTAAAACGAAAGTACACGTACTGGGACTTCCCAATAAGCGTAATTGATTCTTGCATAATCTGTCACAACTTCAATAGTTGTCTGCTTTGGAATGACATTACTCGAGTGAAACTGTGGAAAACTGGTGTATAGTAATTATTCACTAAACCAGCTATTCTTCCTCACAAAGCTATGTGGATTTTGGACGCACATATTTTTGTATTGCCAATTAAGTCATTCCAGCAGAATAAGGAACCAACAGATTACAATATAAATACTGCGCCAGTGTGCCAAGGTCGTTTTATTGGAGGTTACAAGTGGGGATCATTTTGTCAGTGCAGCTTTATAGCTGGTAATTGAACTCATAATGGCTGGATTTAAAACAGCTCATAAAGATTCAAGGGCTTTGAAATCTCACACATATTAAATTTTTAAATTCAAACTTAAGACTATTGTTTTAGTTAGTAGGAGAATTGTTTGATTAATAACTGAATTTTAATTTGGAAAAAATAATAAAACGAAGATGTTTAATAACAATTAAATTAAACATATTAAACTAAATCTCTGTGCACATATTATGGCTTAGCTGTGGCTAACAGTTGTTCATATCCCTTGCTAGGCTCTGTATGCAACTTCTCTTTAATGATAAAACATGCTCAAGTTTTATAAAAACATTAAGCAACCTATTAAGAGAAAACAAAATAATTACAAGAATTAAATTTAATAATCACAATTTTTATTCAAAATACATATCAAATTGTTGAAACATAAAACCATACCATAGCTAGTAAAAGCTTCAAAAGATGTAACTATATTGGTGTAGGTATGTAAAGTTGTGGGTCCCATGTTACTACGATGTGTAACATGTAAAAGATCCCTTGTTAGGGTTGGAACTCCTTAGTCTCGGCAAAATTCTAAGTAAGGCTTTGACCATACGACCATAACAGTCGGTGTCTAAGGTATCTGCTACTCTGCATGCCTAGACCTTGTCCATTAACAAACAAACCAACAAGGGTCAACAATAAAAACAGATCTTTTTAAGCAACAGTAAATAAGAATCTGTAACTTTACTGCAGCAAATTTGTCCCCTTTTCAAGATTTATTATTTTTCCTAACACGGTTAAATGGACAAAATTAATGGTTTAATAGCACGACATAGCTAAGAATTTTATGGAGGATGGGCCGTAGTGAACTAAGGTATTATTGCGTGGGTCATGTATGGGCCAAGAAATTATTGGGTGGGTTCCTATGGCCTGTATTTTTTATCCCATCTTAAAAAACTGTTTTTGTAGGAAGTAAGTGAAAATGCTTACCTAGAGTAGAACAAGTCTCCTGTTGATGTCTGTAAAGTTAAATCTCCGAATAATTTCTTCAAGAGTTCAATCTTTTTTGCCAAAACATTTTCACTGTTCTGCTTTAGTCATTCGTCACTAATTTTATTGTGAATGTTTGTTTTCAAACGTCTTAAACAAGAAAATATATGCTCACAACCCGCACTAGAAACTGTAATAGTGATAGTGATAGCAGTCACTGTCAATTTATGGGTTTGACAAAACACAATTTTGTAAGTGTTAAATAGCTCGATTAGTGCTCGCACTGATTTATTGTTTTGGGCAATTGTATTCGTAGTTCAGCTCTTAACTGTTTCACTATCGGCCTCATTCTCTGCTAAGGTTTCAGATTGTCATAATCTAAAAAAATTTTGGACAAATGCAAATGTGCCTCAATAATTTGTTCAATAATTGTTTTTCATCTTTCATTTTGCAATAAAATCCCACTTTATGTAACACTTTTTATGTTCACTGCCCCGATTTCGTTTTTAAAACTCTTTGCTGAACTGTCTCTTTCTGTTAGATCAAATTTTGTTTTCGGATAGAATTTTAGAAGTTGGTCAATCTTCAGTACGTAGGTACTCCGTGAAGTATCGCCTGGCGTTTTTTTAACTTTTCAAATTTCTTGTTGACTCTGTTGCTGCTTTTTGTATAACTATTTCTCAAAATCTTCTGCTCCTAATTTTCAGATTCAGATTCGATGTCAACTGACCCCAAATTTAAGTTTGGTACCGATTTTACCATGGGCACAGAGGCAACTTCTTTTCAATCATTGCAGCAATAGAAGTTGTATTTGTTTATATCTTTTTTGGCGAAGCAAAATAGTCTGTTGAAGTTTTTTTGCCACTGCACTCATTATGAATATTATGAATTACAAATCAAAATTTTCGTATTGTCTCAAATATTTTTAAAAATTTCATCTTAAAGTTTTACATTGTTCTTAAGAAATACCTATATAAACATATTCTCTATTTAAATTAATTTATAAATAGCGGGATCATGCACAGTGGCGGTGCAAGAGCACCTTAGGCCCCTAAGCAAATATAAAAATGTACCCCCTTGTAAAAAGATTTATATACTTAATGAATTGTATATTTATAATTACAGTATAGAAAGTAAACGTTTAACAAAAAATAAAATAACATCCTATTATAACAAATAGAGTAGTAAATTCCTAACATTTAACATTTATAACTAACATATCTAACAAAATATCAATTAAAAATATAAAACTAAATAAAATCTTCAAGTTGGTATAAGCACAAATACAAAGAAAACTGATGGATACATATCTACCTAGGTAACACTAGTAAAATAAAATATTATTCAGGTAAAATCCACGTCAAAATAGGTAACAAATACTTAGTATTTATTAGTATCATTAATATCTGTAGAACGCCGTAAAAATAAATTGATCAGAAATAAAAAATGTATCTTTCGGGCCTTATTGACAGCAAATTGTTCCACAAGATTTTTATGTCCATCGTAGACGATGCCCTTTGCTCAATTGACAAAACCGAAAGGTCATGTAGCCTATCTTGGCTCGTAGAATTTCTTAAATAATGTTTTATTATTTTCAACTTGCTAAATGATCTTTTTATTGTGGCTAATGTTACAGGTAGAGTCAAGAATAAAACCAATGCAGTAATAGTCTCGCCAAAATTGCTTTCGAGAAAACTATATTTCTGTAGGAATAAACTTGTCAAATCTGGAACAGTCATGCTATCATTTAAATCCTCTTTTAGTAAGGGGGTAGCGTTCACAAACTGAATGGCGAGATTATTATTGAGGACATCAAAATACTTTTTCTGAAGCAAATCACATCAGAGCTGTTTAGCTTCTTGCATTCTTAAAACGTTTTTCAGTTCTAAAAATTCAAAAATGTTTGTTAATTTTTCAAAGCTCTCAAGTCGAGTCTGATCACTGATGACTGATAACTGAGTGTGGGGACTGAGGTTGCAGTGCTATCAGTCTGTACCCAAATGAAGTAGAAGATATCGAAATATTTAATAAGCGAATACAGAACTTATCGGGCCCCCCAAAAGGTCCGGGCCCCTAAGCAACGCTTATTCCCGCTTATGCATATCACCGTCACTGTGAATGCATCATTTTTAAGTTATCACTTTGAGTGATGTTAGTTAATTTTTAACCTTTTTTATGCAAAAGTATTCAAAACGTATGTCTCAAAAGTTGTGGAACAAATTTCTTTAGAACATTTTAAAAAGTAAAAATAATTTTACGGCAATTTTTCAGAACAGATATAATTAACAGCTTTATAAACAAAATTTTTATTTTAAATTAAATGGAAAGGTCCATAGTCTTCAACAATACGCAGTCTTCTGGGAACATCTCGCATCAAGCCTTGGACCATTTCAACATCAATCTCTAGAATTTTGCTAAAAATCCGCCGTGTTAATTGTTGCTCATTTTCGGCTTCCCAACCTCCACCATACATTTTGCGAGACAAAATATCCCAGAAACCTTCAATTGGCCGAGCCTGCGGTAAATTTCGGAGTTTTTCGGCACAAAAGGTATGTTGTGAGCATTCAGCCAATTTTGAGTTTCACGTGCATAATGGCAGGAAGCCAAGTCCGGCCAAAACATAATATCATCTTGAGCATGATTCTGGTGGATAAAATTCTTCGCCTCAAGCTTGCCCCACATAAGGTCTGGAAATTACACCCATTGATATCACGCACCAAACTAAAACTTTATCAGAAGTAATAAAACGCAGTAGTCTTCTCCACGTACATTTCGATGAATGTGGGCGTCAGGTGCTCTTGTTTTTACATGTAGTGTTGAACCAAATATTAAGCTGTAACCTCTTAAACTTCTTGGAAAGGTTTTCAAAGCGACGGACCAAGGTAGCTCGACTAGCTGTATTAACAGGGAGGTGATCCATCATGCTGATAGTGGAGGTGTCTTAATAAGAAGTAATAAAACGCAGTAGTCTTCTCCACGTACATTAATGGATCACCTCCCTGTTAAAACTTTATCAGCAAATTTTGCCTTTTGCTTGTATTTTATATTGTTTGGGCATTCTTCTACATTGTCGGTGTAAAAACCGTCGTTTCCTTTCATTTCGGAATTACTTAGAGTAAAATACTTTTTATCATCTATGACGATGATTTTGTTATTTGCAGAATGAGTGCGCCTTAAAACACGGCAACAAAAATTCTAGCGAACTCATTTGGCGTATATTTAGGACATTTTTTTCTTTTGCGATATTCTACACCTTTTCTCTTCAGTCTGGAAATGATATCCTTGGAAACATTGTAACGCTGTGAAAGTTTTCTCAATGACTGCCCAATTTTATTCTTGGCACTTCCGACTAACTGGTTTGCTCTACGTTCAGTTAACAGTCTAGGTCTTCTACTTTTTGGAAGATTTAGGTATGGTAAACCTCGCTCACATTCTGATATCGTACGATATATGGTTCTCCGTGACACATTTTGATTTTCAAAAAGTCAGACTATTTGAGCTTTAGGCATCTGCCCAACTAAATTGTAAACGCTTTTTCTAAGTTCTAATTTATAAGCCATTACAACACAATCGATTTCGGTAACTGAACTGTCAATAAAATGACAAATCATTGAATTACTTTTGTTTGATATTTTTTATTTTTTTCATAGAGTTGTATTTTGCGCCAAAACTTTTGACACATACTACGTTAAATCTTATTTTATGCTCATAGTATTCTGACAACAACAAAGCCATGCTACATAAATGCGTCACAATTTTCAAGAGTTTACAAGAGCATGATCAAATTACGACTAGAATAATTATTATGGCTTGCAGCAATGTGAGTAATGCAAATGAATCATTAATAATCACTAACTATATCGGTTACTTCTAGATGCGTAGGCAGCTTGCTTACGTTAACCAATACACAGAAATTAAATACATACATAGAAAAGTTTCTCCTTACTACCGTTAATATAATATAACATCTAGAAGTTTACAGCTGAATAAACCTAAGCAGGTGTATTCACATTTACTTCACTATAATTTGTATTTATGACTAATATTTCAAGTGAATTTTAGGAGTACCTATTCTGTTCTTTATTTGTTAGAATGTTATTGCATCAAGTTGGCATCAGTGGCCTGTTATAACCACAAAGTGGTTCTATGAGCCCTCTTTGCCCTTAGGCCGGGTAGGTGGCTAGCCTTGCTTGTCGAAAGTGAGGAAGAGTTCCCTTCTTTAGGAGTTAACAACTACAACAGGTGTTAGCGTGGTCAGGGAGCATACAATTTGAAAATCCTTTTAAAGTCCGCTGGGATTAAAACCTGGACCAGCCACCTGAGAGGCAAGCATTTGCTTGCTGGGCTATCTGTTCACAGTTTTATTTTGTACATCTCTACGATTTAATATTTCTTATTAGTAGGTATCAATAATCAATTATCACTTGTCATATCCTATGTCAACAAAGTCAAGAATCATGCCACTAATTTTTAAATGGAATTATATGCTCTTTGGTTTTTAAGAAATTTATAAATATACCTATTCTTTATTTAAATTAATTCATAAATAGCGGTTGCATGCGTAATTGTGAATTTTTCACTTTAAGTGTTATTTTATTTTTAACATTTGTTTGCTACGCAAAAGTATTCCGAAATCTTATTTTAAGTTGTGTTCATGCCATGCGACATAAATGTGTCACAATTTGCAAAAGTTTACAGAAGTAGGTTCAAATTATGACTAGAATAGTTATTATGGCCTGCAGCAATACTTGTATCAGTGGTACATTCCAATGTGCAGATGAATAATTAATATCACTACCTATATATGTTTCTTCTAAATCTATAGGCATAATTAACCAGTAGACCAGTACACAGAAATTAATTACAAAGAACAGTTTATTCTTACAACTCATAATAATATAACATCTAGAAAGTTACAGCTAAGAAGGTATGTGTTCACATTTACTTCGCTGCACTTTGTATTTATGACTAATGTTTCATGTGAATTTTAAAAGTACCTACCTTTTCTGTATTTTATTTGTTAGAATGCTATCGCATCAAGTTTTTATTTTAATATTTATTGTGTATATCTTTCCCATTTAATATTGCTTATTAGTAGGTGTCAATAATATCGCATTGTAAAATGATAGGGGCAAATCATTTAGCCGTTAATTCATGTTTGCTAGATGTCAACTCTCAACCAATAGTAAATATAGATTGTTTATCACACATAGAGTATTAGATTACTATTTAATACCTACATTTTTCAGATGAGTGAATAATATAACAAAAATAAAATAAAAAATATATATTGTATCTGTTCTTAGATTAATTACCAATAGGTAAATAAATTTTTTACATAAATAATATTCAATACCAACAAATTAATACACTAATATATATTAAAATCACATGTCATATCCCAAGTCAACAAAGTCAAGAATCACACCACCAATTCTGGAATGGAATTTATCTTGATTCTTTGCAAGGCCTTGAAATTTCTCCATAGCGTCTTGCATGTCTTTTAAGCTGTGAATATCGGGTATGTCTTCAGAAGGGCTTGTTATAACTGTGAGAATCATGGAGGCCATGTACAGGCCATACATAGAGAACTCCTTCAACTGCCCCTGCAGTGCCTCAAATGGGAATAGCTTTTCTGGGTCACTTCCAAGTCTACGCAAGTGGGAGCATAAGCTGTCATAGTACTCTTTGATTAAACCTTCATAGTGGCTTTCTCGCATCGCTTTGTCCGTGGCACTGAATATGAAGTAAGACAGATCCAGAGCTGGTGAGCCCAGGCGGGATAACTGCCAGTCTAGGAAGCACATTTCTGATGGAATGTTGGGTAAAGCAGGGTTCTGCAATTAAAATGGGCCAGTAAGATTTTATTTTGTTTGACAAATTAATTTTCTATCAAAATTTTGAGTTTTTAGAACCAGTTTGCTAAATATTATAATTCAGTTGTAGAGGAACTGGCAATGCTGTAAGAATGGAAGATATTCCTAAAAGTATGAGAGTTACAAAAAAATGTGCTTGTTATATGAAAGTTTTTAAAAAGTCAGAATGTTTTTGTATAAAATCGTTGACATCTCCTAACCAACCTAAATATAGTTTTTTTAAGTTAGTTTTTGTTATCACACTTGCTGAGCCACCCTGTGTAATCAAAAATATTTTACTAATGTGCATCAACTTAGTACCTACAACTTTTATATAAACACATTTCATCTAACTCTCATAGTTTTTGAAAATATCTTCCATTCCCGCATTGTTGCCGGACCAAGTATAGAGATAAAAGAAATATATAAACTAAATATTTTACCATTTCATTTATTAATTTTTTATTGAAGAGTAGTTGTTACAGAAGCTGTGATTATTTGTCCTAGTAAAATAATGGTTTATGGAAGTAATGGACTACTGCTAAAAATTACACAAGAATTTATCGTTCACACAAATGACAACATAAAGCACAAAAACAGGAAGTAATAATCATCAAGCATAAAATTATGATTACCGCTTTTGCAAAAGGAGCTGTCGTAACATCGAATTTTGTAAAAATTATATAATATTGTATATGCAGATATTTTAATTTTTTATATAATTTTAATACTTATTTTTTAAAATACACAGTTGGTATATATGTAGGTACAAATGCTTTCATGAAATATAAATATATAAATTCAGTCTATAAAAGCAACCATCTATTTCTCTTCAACAAAGTTGCTAAATTCTTTAAAATTCTTGAAAACACATTATAAGGAAATTTCATTGAGCAAAAACAAGGATTTTCGAATATCAAAATATCTTTTATTTCTGAATAACATTTGAATGATTAACTCAAATTTGGAAAATTTACACAGTTCCGGTAAATTTTCATAAAATAATTTATTTTAAAATGCTTACACTTTGTAACATGCTTCACACCAATAAAAATGTTTTTGGTAAGACTGCACTATTACAATCTACTGTAGGTAGCTAGATATACCGTCTGTTCTATAAAAAAGGCCCCGCCTTCTAGCTACTTTATTATTTATTTTAGACCCAGTAAACCTTATATCAAATCAAATGACACATAAAAACCTACATTTTAACACAATCAACAAATTTTTATCTTCAATTGTTTCAGAGTGGTGACGTCACGTGCAATTTTTTTAAATGACACTGTATATATTTTTTGACATTTTCTGGTAGAGGTTTTTTTTTCTTTTCAACAAGCTTGCTGTCTCATCTACATACTACACAAAACTTATATATGAAGTTTCAACACCATACCTCTGTTCATTTTTGAGATATTCTGTTCACAGACAGACAGACACACACACAGACAGACAGACAGACCAATGAAAAAAAATATGTTTTTTGGAATCAGGGGACTCTAAAACGTGAAGATCTGTTGAAAACTCAATTTCGAATTTTTGGGGTGAATCCAATACTTCCTTTATAGTAAAAGGAAGTAAAATGAATAAGCTATCTCGAATTATATACCTGTAAAACCAAATCTTTCTTATAATGTTTTTCTCGGCAGTATCTAATAAAAACTGTTGAGACATCAAGGCTCCTTGGTTGACAAATGACAGCAAAATCGGCACCAAATTTTAGTAGCTGCTGGGATATGAAGAAACTAAATGTAATTTTTTTAATATAATAATGTGAATATATCGGTATATTGAAGAAGTGTACTAAAGTAAATAGATATCCAAATATTTTTTATTCAGTTTATGAACATATCATATTTACTAGTAAAACAAATATATATTTTTGAAATCACCCTACAAGTTGAAACTGCTCATTCCTACTACGAAATCTTAACACATTTACATAAATGTTTTTATAGGTAATTCAAAATGCGTTTAACTAAGATGAACTCTAAACAATAATTTGATTTAAAAAATCTTTTGGCTATATACTTCTACAATATGTCAGTCTCTTTAAGATGACATTGTTGAATATAATGTTTGCAAATTTCGAAATACAGGCAGCGAAGAAAATACATCATTATTTAAAGTTTTAAATTGTTTAATTAATTTCTGCTTTTATTCCTGTAACCTTTTTCTTTATAAAGAAACAAACAATATTTTCTGTTTAGTTGGTAAAGTATATAATTATTATCATTATAAAAATAAACTCACCGCATATTTAAACAACATGTTGTTAATCCAACAGTCACCATGTCCAATGACAGCATATTTTCCTGCTCGTTTAGACGTAATAGAATCTAGTACAAGAGGCAACATTCTTTCTTGAAAAAACTTATACTTATCATAGGCAACCTTATGCTTAACTGGATCCAAAGATTCGATCATAGTGGTTTTTTGCTGTTTTAATCCTTCTTCCATTTGTTCCATGTCCACTGCACTAAAGTAAGAATCTTCACAGTTTTCTGAGAGTTCTTTAAATACTTCAGGTTTCTGATCTCGCATGGCAAAAGACAGCGCATGTAGTTTTCCATACTCCTTTAAAACCATTAAGACATGATCATAATCTAAGGGTTTCATACGATTTTGAAGTTTATATCCAATCGCTTTCATATCTTCCATCACCAGAGCTTCATTTAAGTCTGCCATCGTAGACCCATAATAGTTTGCAAACGATTTGAAAGGGTGGAGAATCCCTCTTTCCTCCTGCAGTTTTACAAATTCGGGTAAAACCTTGCTGTATAAATATATTTCGCGAGCGTATGCATTACGGATTGGAGCAAAATTTCTCATTAATCCGCTTCTTGGTGCACTTTTAACAATTAAATTTAATGCGACACTTTTTCCATTTTTATCTGAACCTTTCACTTGCACTTTAGCTATTATTCCTAGAAAATTGTCACCTTTTATTGTGCCAGCTGAGACTTCTGTGCTGGAGATTTTGATGCCTCGTTCGTTAAATAAAACTATTAAAAATGCTTCCACCTCACTGGTAACAAGGTTTTCACCTTGTACTTCTGTCATTTTGAAAAGCAAGTTTTATATAAATTCTTTGGTGAAAACTGTTTAAAAAGTTATTTTTTTACATTAATAATCAAAGATTTGAACGTATTGAAAAACAGCATTAAGGTGTACAACACTATAACTGCACAGCTGTAACTCTTGCAGAGTACTATGCTCAATTACAACGTGAAATACATGTTGCTATTTATAATGCCTCCCCACCAGATTCTGTTCTAACAATGGTGATAAACATCAACCTTCAATCATTTGGTGTATTAAAACCAAGGACTTTTTTGTTGACAGTGCTTAAAGCTATAATCGGTATTCTGAAGTCTTATTCAAACATTAGGTGCTAAAACTTCTTTGCAGAAAATTGGTATTAAAGAATGTTAAGAAAAGTTGTGCAATGGCTTTCCATATTTCGTGGAAAATGTCAGTGCATTGCACAACTACGAACTACATATAAATTTATCAATTAATTTTTCTAAATTCCATCTTCAAGTTTCTTATGTAGGATATTTTGAGACTATCATCATGAAAAAAGTACGTAACTGTAATTATTAGTGCAGTCAAAATTGTTTATTTATTAAGTAGTACATTAGTACATATTGCGTCAGAAAGTACATATAGCAAAAGCAGTTCAATGAGAAAGGCATACAGTTTTGTGACTGATTTAATGTGATATCAAAAACCTATGGCTTGTTAGTTTTTTGTAAATAACTGAATTTTTCTAATTTTATTTAACTTTTCTTAAACACTTAATTATTTAATTTAGAAACAAAGTGAATATTACTGAAACTTTTTTGATCATTTTATGTTTAATGACACCATTTGAATACTTATTTATTTAGCTTATCATTATGAATAACAGCACAAAGTTGTAGTTTTAAATGAAGAAATTTAGTTCTTCAGTGAAAATTTGTTAAAAATGTCCTGCGTTTGCTGCAGGTATACTGCAAAAATTAACTGTAAATGTTGCATTAACTAAACATTTATGATTATTAACTGCAAATACAATAAAAATTAACTGCAAACCTTCTAAAAGCTTAGTGCAAAACTTGCTAAAAATGTTATTGCATTTACTACACATTTACAAGATCTATTTACTTGTCAAAAATTAACTGTAAATTTACTGAAAATTTGTTGCTAAATGTTTAAAAAGTGTTTAAAACTTACAATAGGCTTGACATGAATTTACTGCAAACTTACTGAAAATTTGCTGCAAGGTTCCTAAAGATTGGTTATAAACTTGTTATGAATATGCTGCACGTTTCCTGAAAATACTCGTATAATACAAGCTCATGGAAAAGTTGCTAAAATATTGCTGTAAAACTTCTGATAAATTACTGCACACTTGCTTACAAATTTTCCAAAAATGTACTAGCTAGAATTCAGTGTTATACTTACAAGCCCATGACGTTTTGGATAATATTCTTCTGTTCCATCTTATTCTTAAATAATAATATGAAGCTTTCACAGGCCATTTACACCCGCCCATAGCTGTACGATTTTCTTCCCGTCTTTGCAATGTTTGGTTTTGTCTCTCCAGTTTCTTACACTCCTTTTCTCTCAGGTTTCCTTCTCAGTGCCTCCAACCATCTGTTTCTCGGCCGTCCTCTTCTTCATGTCCCATCCATATTGATTTTGAGCACAGCTTTTGTTATTCTTATATTGTCCATCCTCTCGACATGACCCAGCCATCTTAATCATTGGGCAATCACGATTTGTGTTCTTTTTTTCTCCATATAACTGTTTTAGCTCGTTATTTCTTCTCCTTTCCTATCCTTCTGCTGCTCTCTTTCCTTCATAGATTCTTCTTAGGATTTTCTATTCCCATACCTCTAGATTCTCCTTGTCTGGCTTGTTCATCAATCACGTTTCACACCTGTAAGTTACAGTAGGTCTCAATACCGTTTTATACACCCTCACTTTCGTGTTAAGTAGGTACATGATAGACGTTTGGATATTATTATTGCACTTAATGTACTTGCACATCTGTTCCTCTTTACTAGCCCGTTTTCAATTACCTTACTATTGTTTCCGTTCTCTGTAATTACAACGCCCAAGTAGGTATAACTCTGAACTCTGTTGTTATCCAGTGTGATTTCAATTTTTCCTGTTGCTGTTCCTGTTTTTCTTCCCATTATCATATATTTAGTTTTCCTTTCGTTAATTCTTAAACCAGCTTTTCTCGCTGCTCTTTCCAGATTCTTTGTTATTTTCTTTAGCTGCTTTGGTGTTCTTGGTAACAGTGTGACGTCGTCTGCATATGCTAGACACTGGGGACTGTTGTTCGTTACCTTTCCTGTTTTATTTATCGTATTTTCTCTATGAATAGTTTGAAGTGTCATGGAAAGTAGATCCTTTTGTCTTAGGCCCTTCTTGACGTTGAACGGTTCTGATAGCATCCCATTTGCCGTAACTATATTGTAGGAGCCAATTAACTTTACGTGTAGTAACTGGATTATCTCTCCTGGTATCCCTAATTCTTCCATCGCCTGGATTAATTGAGGCCTTCTTATTGAATCGTAGGCTCCTTTGAAATCAATGAAAATAGCATGGATTTCCATGTTGTATTTATAGTAAGTAGTCTGAATGTCTTTCAATGTGAATATTTGAACGGCTACTGGCCGGTTTTTCCTAAAACCACCCTTCTTCTTCTTATTCTTAAATGTTTCTATGTAATCTCTTATTTTCAGGAAAGTGGATCAGTTAGAACTATATAAGTCCAGCCTATCTTACTGTGTAAGATTTTTTACATACCTTATAATATCTGATTCCTAAATCTCCTGGTTATTTAATTACTTGCTTTGTTTGACAATTATTCATAGATAATATATTTTTTATGTTCATGATAAAATGTTTACATAAAAATAAAATTTGCTATCTTTATAAGTTCTTTAAGCAAAAATTCTATAGTGATTAAGAATAGGCAGATTTTAGACCACGGAGATCAACAACAAATAATTTATTTTGCATAACCAAATTAATAGAAAAAGAGGTTGCAATTAGTCAAGAGGCACACATGCATATTAACCTGCTACAACTATACAACAGCATTTCATAAGCTTTGGGGAAGTCTAAATAAAATTAGCATTTTGATAAACAAATTAAAAGTAGTCCAAATTGTATTAGAACGTTAAAGTGAAAATAAAGAAAGAAAAAAGTCACACAAGGGTATAGTATGAATAAATTACTTAGAAGAGTATATTGCCGCCTGTTGCCATCACTGTTTTAAAATTTATCTTGAGCAAGCTTTAAAAACCCAAAAATGAATGTAAAAACATAAAAATACTGCTTAACAAAGACATGTATATTTTTTTTACCTACAATTTAATGCATACACTAAAAATCCTATAAGCCGCGGAGTTTTTGTTACTATGACAGCGGCAAAAGTTAGCCCTAACTTTTACAGCGACAAAACGGAACCTAACTTTTAAAACGGTCTAATTCTAAAATAATTTTCGCCTTATTTGTTGATTTAGTGACTTCTAAATTACATAATATGTAAATTAAATATGTATTGATTAAATTGTCTTACCGAGTTACACTCAAACTTTTTTTTATCGAAGGAAACTTAACATTTATAATTCGAGTTTCCTTGCTTTTTTTCGTTAAATTGCCAAGCAAGAAATTCTCATTAAAATGTTAAGTTTACTTCTAGAAAAAAAAATAGCTCTCGTGTAATTATAAGTGACAATTTAATGCATACACTAAAAATCCCATAAGCTGCGTTTTTTTTGTTACTATGACAGCGGCAAAAGTTTGCCCTAACTCTAAGCAACAACACAAAACCTAACTTTTAAAACGGTCTAATTCTAGTAAGCCTAGCAGAGTTGCTAAGGACCTAATATGTAAATTAAATATGGATTCATTACATTGTCGTACCGAATTACACTCAAGCTTGTTTTTTTATCGAAATAAACTTAACATTTATAATTCGAGTTTCTTTGCCTTTCGGTAATTCAACTAAAAAAACTGCCAAGCAACGAAATTCTCATTAAAATGTCAAGTTTACTTCGACAAAAAAAAGCTCTCGTGTAATTATAAGTGACAATCAGATAGTGTCAGCGCAATAATAGTGCAAACACATACATACATGACTTACAAACTCACAGAAGAATATATAAAACGGGATAAACATAAAAAAGATGCAACGTGTGTATATTGGCAGAAAGAATTAGTCATTTGATGTTGCAAAGTCACACAAGATGGAAAATGGCTTGTTAGAGTAATGCGAGTATGTGAACTTGTAGATCTCAATGAGTACTATTAAGCTATGGCATAAGAAAGTCAGAAAATGGTGCTTGTGTTGTGTTATTAGGTCCTTTAAAATATACTACGTTTTTTAGACGAGGGAAGTGTGATAACACAAACTCAAAGTTTCCTTTTTCTACGCTACGTAAACAAACTAATGATAAAGAATAAACACTAACATTAACATCTTGAAAAAATTTGTAAAGGGCTTTACATGGAACTTCCTTCTCAAGTGCGGCCCGTATCAAACTTTATACATTTCTATCTGCAGTGAGTGCAACCCGCATCGATCACTGCACTTTATTGTTCTTTTAAGATGTTCACCGTGTATATATTTGACTGAAAGTATATTCGGTTTTGAGTAAGGTGGAAATCTAAGTCACATGCAAAAAAATTGAAGAACATATAGTTTTTGAGCTATACCACCAACTGACAAACAGATAGACCGACAGACAGACAGACAGGATTGACAAAACCTGTTTGTCTAGAAACCTTAAAAGGTGAAGATCTGAAGAAATCTCAGAAAGTAATTTTTTCATCTTTTAGAAGACGGAAGTAAAAACAAAACGTAATTTATGATTAGCGTGGACCTTTAAGTCTGTCAGCAAAATGCATAATTTCGATATGTTCTTGATGTCAGACTACAAGAAGTCACAGTATAGAAAAGCAGTTGTTGCCGGGCTAGGTAACTCAGTGGTTAATTATCTCGACTACTTATCCAAGCGTTAAGTTCGATCTCTAGGTCTCTAGGTTTTTAAAAATAAAAAAATGCAGATAAAAGCTTCTTTAAAATACCATATTTTTAAAGATATATAAAACCGTGGGTCCCATGTTACTAAGATGTGTAGTATGTAAAAGATTCCTTGCTAGGGTTAGAACCCCTTCTCAGTCTCTGCAATATCTAAGTAGGACTTTGACCATATGACCACAGTAGTCGACGTCTAAGGTACCTAAATAAATAAATAAATAAATAATCGTTTATTTCCTTTAGACATGAGAGTGTAGGAATTGTCAGAAACATTAAACATACAACATACAATTTACAAATGTAAATAACGTACCTCCATAGATGAATAACATACAGACAGATAAACTATTCCATAAAAAAAACTGTTACACTAAAAGTTTTATATAATCTTTGGTATTGTAGTAACACTCACTAACTAAAAAAGATTTAACATGTTTTTTAAAAGCATGCAGTGAGTTACAATCTTTGGCATGCTGCGGTAAATTATTATAATATCTAATCCCCAAACAATTCGGGGAATTAAAAGAAACGCATAATTTATTGAAAGGTACATGCAGATCATTTTTATGGCGGGTATTCGCATCGTGAATACTTTTCCTCAGCAAAAAGCTATTTTTATTTTTAAAAATGTATAAACATAATTCCAATATGTATAAACAAGGAAGTGGCAATATTCTGTATTTTTTAAAAAGTTCTTTGCACGAATAGTCACTAGGAACATCTGCAATGCATCTGATTATACGTTTTTGAGCTACAAAAATATCTTCAAAACTTGAGCATTGGCCCCAGAAAATTAGACCGTATCGTAATCGAGATTCAACTTGAGCATAATATACATTAAGTAATTGGTCCTTTGTCAATACATTACGCAGGGTTTTAAACAAAAATGTAATAGAATGCAGTTTTGATATCAACTGTTCAGAATTAACTTTCCAATTTAGATTTTCGTCTAAATACACTCCTAGGAATTTTACATGATTGATATTGGATTTTATTAGATTACAAATTTGTATGCTAAAATTAGGACACTCTTTTTGTCTGTTGTGAAATCTAATAACTTCAGTTTTGTCAGCGTTGAAATATAGAGAATTTCGACTGAACCAATTACCCAAATCTGTTAAGAGGCTATCACATTTTGCTTCAATAATTTCCTCCGATTTATCAGATATAATCAGCGAGGTATCGTCAGCATATAATGTGAACGTAGCATCAAGCGACAGCTTATCTAAATCATTAATATAAAGTAAAAATAGTATAGGCCCAAGTATAGAGCCTTGGGGCACTCCCATATCTATTTTAATTAATTTAGAATCAATTCTTTTAACACTGTTACTGCTAACATCAGTTATGCTTACATATTGTTGCCTGTTTTTTAAATATGAATTTAACCAGTTCATTGACATACCTCTTATTCCAAAATTATTTAATTTAGATAGTAATAAATTATGGTCAACGCAGTCAAATGCCCTGCTGAAGTCACAAAATACCCCAACAGGACACTCGCTAGCCTCCATGCGCCCAGTGACATTTTCTAGAAAAGACTGTAACGCAGTGGTTGTAGATTTTTTTGATCTAAAAACATGCTGATTATTAGTTAGTATCCTGTACTTATCCAGAAAAGACGCCAAGCGATTAAGAAAAGCGTACTCAAGTACTTTGGAAAAACTAGATGATAAGGTAATTGGCCTGTAATTATTACGATCTGTTGCATCATTTTTCTTAAATAACGGTATAACTTTTCCAATTTTTAAACTATCAGGAAATGTACCTGTAATAAACGATAAATTTATTAAAAAAGCTAGGGGTTTTGCTATAAACTTGCCTATTTTTTTAATAATAAAGGTGGGAACTTTATCCTGGCCGGAGGAGTGTTTGTTTTTTAGTTTATTGTTAATAATATCAAAAACATCTTCCTCAGTAAAAGGTATTAAAAACATCGTTTCCTGTTGAGGTACACATCTACGGTTATCTCTTTCATTGTCAAGGTTACCGTTAGGTATAAGATTTTTGATCTCCACTGGAGCGCTCTTGAAAAAGAGTAGAGAGAGTATTCCGTATGCCTAAATCTTATCCATAATAAACAACAACAAAAAATTATTAACATTTATTGAAGTAATAAGTGGACAGGTTTCCTAAATATTTTCTTTTCAAACTGTGGCTACTTTCTGGGTGGGAGGTGGTTAAAGATAACGATGAGTGTTCTTCAATGATTAATATTTTTTTCTAATTGTACGGTTTAAGTATAAAAATCTGGTGCGATGCACTTACACAACTTCCTTTCTTATAATTAGCCAAAAATTAGATTTTTAATTATTAACCATTTGTCAAAAATTTTACAAAAATTACGAATTTTACGGAAACCGTACAAAATAGAGCGTTAGTTGAAGAGACAAATTTTCTCTAGAATTTTAAGCTAAATTCAAAATTGTAATAATATACCGGGTGTTCTATTTAAAATATGAGTTAATAAAAAAAAGAAAAAAAACAAAAGAAACCCATTTTAGAAGTATTCTACTGGAAAATCACTTATCTCACATCAATACACATTAAAGATGTAATCAAAATGTAAAGTTTGACGAAAATCTTTAAAGCCGTTTTTGAAAAAATCGAAAAAAACTGAAAAATCACTAGACTAAACACCTACTTTCAGTTATGAGATTTTCTTCAAAAGCTTGCTGTCTCATCTACATAGTACAAAAAACTTATATATAAAGTTTCACCGTCATACCTCTTTTCGTTTTTGAGATATTCTGTTCACAGACAGACAGACAGACAGACAGACACACACACAGACAGACAGAGCAATGAACAAAAACATGTTTTTTGGATTCAGGGGACTCTAAAACGTAAAGATCTATTGAAAACTGAATTTCTAATTTTTGGGGTGAATCCAGTACTTTCTGCATCGTAAAAGGAAGTAAAAAAACTATTGTGAAACAAACTAAAAGTTTTCTTGTTATATCAAGTAATGGGAAAATTAATCACGAATACATGAACATAAAGTAACAGCTAAATCAACTGGTTGAACCATTCTCTTTGTTTAAATTTTCAAAGTCTTGAAATATATAGAAATTACAAATTGAAAACTAAATTATATTTGAAACATTCTGCTTATAGCAAAGGTTTCACACTTTCTCTATTTATACTTAAAGTTTTTAACGCAGGCACTTACCTGAAAGAGTTTACATTTGTTCACTCTTCACCCTTTGACTTTATTTTAGAAATAATGAATATACTTAGAAAATTTGCTTTTACTTAATGGATTTTGTGTAGGTTTTGCAAATTTGCTTTATTTCATGGTAGGGTATTCAACAAAAATGGTAAACCTTTGCTTAAGGAATAAATGTTTTTTTAATGATAGGTACAACTAAACATTTTAATGTTTAGTTACCTACTAAAAAAACTATGATAATACAAACTAAAGTTTTGTCATGTTACATAAGGAAATTTTCGATAAAATTAATGTTATAGTGATTTAAAATTAATTTATTTTATTCAGTTAATTGAACAAACTAATTAATTCAGGGGACTCTAAAACGTGAAGATCTGTTGAAAACTCAATTTGTAATTTTTGAGGTGAATCCAATACTTCCTTTATCGTAAAAGGAAGTAAAAAACATACGTTTTGTATTGACAGCCATGAAAAGTCATAGTGACAATTTGGAAAGTACCGAAAGATCAAATGTTATACGTTTGGCAGTACTGAAGTGTATTGTCAGTCTATGTCAAATTCGAGAGGTTAATAGGTTAAGTTTTGTTTGTTATTTGACACAGATTGACGCAAAACTTAACGTACAAATTTCGAATTTGGTATAACTTGACAGTGCTACCAACACTGCAGTAGTAAGTGACATGGTTTTATCCCACTAATGAAATAAAGTAATTTCATTATTCCACTAGTGGATAAAGTGGTACTTTAGACGGTTCATAAGTGTGGATAAAACTTCAATTATAAGGTGATTGTGGATAAAATGTCTTTTTTGCTATAATAAAAAGAGTGGTTTTTTATGACTTAGAAAGAGACCTTTACAAAGCTAGGAAGGACTTCAGTTTCAACACTTAATTAATTAGTTTGTTCAATTAACTGAATAAAATAAATTAATTAAAATTAATTAAATCGTTAAACATTAATTTTCTCGAAAATTTCCTTATGTAACATGACAAAGATTTTGATGTGCTGTATGCAGAAAAATATGCTCTTTCAAATGGCGCTGTCAAAAATAGAGGTTGCCATTTGAAAAAAATGTCGATGACGTCATATCCGGAACAGTAATGATGTCACCAATGGGAATAGAACGTCAAAAGATGCGCATCTTAAAACAAAGGTTGATGTGCATATATCTAATACTTACTATATTGCTAGCGGCTATGAGTGGGAAACTGACCAAGGAAGTGAGACAGACAACCAACTCTTCAATGTATAATGATGAGCTGTGTGCAAGCGCGGCGGCGTCGTCCGGCCAATGGGGAAGTGGGCAAGTTTAAAATTCGCTTTTAAAGGCGGAGTTCGCATTCTCACGCATGCGCACGAGACGCGTTATACTCTAAGTGAGACTATGTCGGCGCCGTAATGTTTTCTGACGTTTCCAGGCCCTACTAGCAATATATGTGTATTATATATATGTTGATGTGTCCGAGGATTTTTCCGAAAAACTTTTCCTTTTCTAGATAATGAATTTATTCCATACTTTATGTACACACTGTATAAATACAGTGAATTTATTTTAATGGTTAACATAGCAGTTTCGTTTCTATGGCAGTATTTAATCATACAAGTCACTTCTATAGTTACCAATGAAATCAATAGATTAGAGCTTTTATTTTGCGAATTAACATACGAATTTGAATTAGGTACTTGCTACTAAGAAACTTTAATTTTGTTACCGGAATGTAGGTATGCAACTAAAAAGTAAATACGTGGAAACAACTTGTGTGTTGCATCTTTCCTTCAGTGGTATACATTAGGATAACTTTTAATTGTCGTTTTGACAAGTAATAACTCCTATGTTAACTCGTAAAATACACGCTCTAATCTATTGGTCTCATTTGTAACTATGAAAATGACCTGTATGATTAAATGGTGGCATAGAAACGAAACGCTTATGTTAACTATTAAAATAAATTCCCTGTACAAAATTACCATACTGAAAAAAAAACAAAAGATAATCTATAGGTAATTAAAGCGAACCTTTTTATAGCATCCATAGGCAGATCCAGAGACTTCCTAAGGGGAGGTCAACCCTGCCAATTATGGTATGGTACTAGGTAGATACTTAGAATAAAAATCTGTAAAAGGCTTTACCCAGAACTTCCCTTGTCGACATTGTGACACTAAATAATTTTAATTAAGTAAAAATATCTTCACGGTACTAATAAATTAAATAAATTTTCAAATTAAAAAAATAATGTATCCCGCTGGGGTTTGAACCTGCCGCATCTGCATAGCGCTTGTAACCACACCTGCATAGAAATTGTAACTGCATCCACAGTCGAACTGCGCCACCGAGGCTATTACAAATGGATGCGGGGCGCGCTTCTATTTAAGGGAATGTTGTTATTGTTGGAACGTTTTTACTCTTTTGTGACATTATCCTGCATCGATTGAGTCTTATTTTCATCAAATGTAAAGCCTGATCTATGTGAAAGCTAGTACTTCCTTATATTTTAAAATTAACTCAAAAATAAACATTATTTTTTAAGGTGCTCACCGTGTATATATTTGTGAGAAAGTGTACCGGTTTCATGCAAGGTAGATATATAATATGTATGCAAAATATCGTCTTCCTCCAACAAATAGTTTTTAAGCAATACTGCCAACAGACAGACAGGCAGACGGAATTAAGAAAACTTCTTTTTCGTAATCTAGGGATCTTGAAATGTAACGATCTGAAGAAATCTCGGAAGGTGATTTTTTGGTGATTACAATACTTCGTCTTATAGACGAAGGAAGTAAAAAAGACAAAAATAAAGAAAAATTATGATTTTTTTCGATATCAACAAATAAAAACAAGTTAAATTAACACTGTGTTTAAACAAAATAACGAACTGCTATTTTAGCTATCTGGCTATAAGATAATATCAAAAAAAGTTAACTTTACACTACTTCAAAGAAGGACTAATAAACCGCTCTAGTTATGCTAAAATAAAAGGGGGAGGGGGGTGAAAAATATGTCTAAAACTATGAGAGCTACATAAATATTGTGTATATAAAAGTCATAGGTATGAAGGTGGTGCGCATTACTAAAATCGTTTTGATTGTACAGGGTGGCTCAAAAAGTGCGGCGGCGAATCAAACTTACTTCTTTAAATGGAATGTCTTTGCGCCTATTGCAGTTTAAAAGCAAATAAAGAATGTCGAAGAAGCATTCGGCAAATTCAAATTTATAACGCTATAAGAGTGCGTTTTGTTTATAATTAAAACAGATTAGTCAACTTTGTATCCAAATACATTTTTGACAGGCCCAAGGGGGTGTCAATTGACCCCATTGACACCCCCTTGAATCCACCAGTGATAGCATCTTTGTTGGACTTAATTTTTTATAAAAGTCGATTTAATTGAATATATGCTTTACAATACATCAAATATTTCACCGTAGATTCTTTCAATAGAAACAAAAGTGCCTGCAGAGGCTGGCAAAAATGTTGTCATACAATTTTTGATGTTTAACGATGAAAAATGAGCAATAAAGCAATCAATTTTTGGGCTTAATACAGTCGAGGTAAAAATAGTATGTGCAACACATGAAAAAGTGGAATTAGTGAATTAGTGGAAAAAAGTGGAATTATAGCTTTCTGGCATGTCGTCGGTCTGCAAAATGCATAATTTCGGTATGTTATCGACGTTGCTAGACTGCCAGATATAACAGTATGGGAATCACCTCTGGCCTAGGCCGGCCATATGGTTGTTGACATTTCAATTGTCACTCCCCTGTGGTTGCTGGACTCGGCTAATGCCTTCACGCTTTTCCTTCTGGTTATAGACTGTGGTTTTTTTATCGCGTTACAGCACACATTACGTGCATCGTTTTTTCATGTGTTTAAAATTTTGATAACATTTGAAATAAACTAACTTCATAGATACCGCTGCGGCTAGTATGAAATTAGTTTATTTCAAATGTTATCAAAACTTTAAAAACTCAGGAAAAAACGATGCACGTAATGTGTGCTGTAATACGATAAAAAAACCACAGTGTATAGTATACTATTAAATTGTTTTTCGAAGAGTTAGTAAACCTGCCAATCTTTATTGCTACGCAAAATAATCCAATTCCTGCAACTTTATTTTAAAATGTATAGTTTCTCAGTGGCACTGCTAAAATGTCAACTACGTTTCTTAATATAAGTTAAATTAATTGAAAAACAGGAATAATATGATCATGTAAGTAATTAAAAAACGCAATCTAAAATTAGAATTTTATTTTATAATTTCTGTGTTATCCAATCTTTGGTATAACTTCTACGTATTCATAACAATTAAAATTAAAATATCAACATAAATACATACAGTTTAGTTATAAATATGATGCCTTAGGACCAAATTAAATTTACAATTTTGGAGTAAACCATAGGCAACAATTACAGTATCGCAATACTTCCCATGCTTCAATTCGATTAAAGTTACAACAAATCAACCAATGCACCAAATTTATTGTTGCAATAAGACACACATCAGCTGATTGCTAAACACCCTATGCTAAATATTTAACTAACATTAAAAATCATAGTCTAGTCTAACAAAATCGAGAATAACACCTCTAATTCTCGAGTTGTACTTTTCCTGATTTTTCGATTCATACTGGAACTTGGTCATAACGTCATCCACATTGTCCATATCGTGAAGATCTGGAATTTCATCAACTTCACTGGTCATCATAAAGAGAACCATTATAGCCATGTACAAGCCAAATACAGAGAACTTCTTCAGGTGCTCTTGTAAAATTCCAAACGGCAACATTCTTTCTGGGTCGCTGCCAAGCTGACGAAGAAAGTAGCACAGGCTGTCGTAATATTCTTTTATCAGATTATCATAATGCTTGTCTCGTAGGTCCTTATCGGTGCAGGTAAATATGAAGTAGGCTAGATCAAGGACTGGAGAGCTTAAACGTGACAATTGCCAGTCTAAGAAGCACAGTTCTGTGGGATTTTGCGGTTTTGCTGAATTCTGTAATTAAAATAAAAGTGGTAAGATTTAAGATATAGATCTGTTTGGAAAATTCTTTGTACAATGTACCTGTAAGCTTTAATTTGCTATGAAATATATATTATTCTTGCAATTCTACAAAGCAGTGGCGATTTCAAGCTTGTTATACGAAAGTGAGATTTTTGGGCACCCAGTGAAAAACAACTGCAGTCAATATACAAACAGCAGAAATGAAATTCTTAAGATCAATAAAATGATGTACCAGACAAGATCAGTTACAGAATGAAGATATAAGGAACGAGTTGGGAATAAATACTATTGAAGGAAAACTCGCTATAGGTATTAATGTAATACAGGGTGCTCAACATTTGCAAATGTAATAATTTCCGATTTTTTTTAAATAGAAGTATATTTTTATAGTTTGGAAAAGCCGTTTTAATGAACTCTTTTTTGATATGTTAGTTAAAAACTCCCAAATTCAACTGTTTTCAGATATTGTTTTTTATTTTATTTATTTTGTACTCAGCCAACAGCCGTTAGGCCAATTATAGGCATCGCTGTACATTTTGCGTATTTTAGCATGAAAGCAATATAGAATTTCAAGTACCTAGGCCATAACGTGAGCTACAAAGAAGAAACAGATGTCCTAAACAAAGTAGGTAAATTTCAGTACCTACATCTGTGGCATAATACATAAAACCATAAAGAACTGCACTGTGTACTTAGCATAAAAATGTCTGTGTAATGTAGAAAATGTGTGTATGATTGTAAAAAAGAACCTTCAGCAGCACCAATTAACTTGCTTAAAATTAGAACATCTAAGAAATGAAGATATACGAAAGGATTTACAAGTATTCTCAATCAATGATAAAATAAGAGAATACGAAAGTGTTGTATGTATAGGTTGGAGAAAATGTATACACCCGTAGCTTATTACAAACTTTATTACATCATAACTAAGAATTCAATTAGTCTCCCATCTTGTTGTCAACCCCCACCTTACAACGTAACTGTATAATACCATATGTAACTAAAAACTAACGTATAACACAAAGAAACTGGAAGCAACACCTTCAACGGATGGACAATGAAAGAATACCTAAACAAATTCTAATATATAAACGAAAAGAAAAGAGACACTCAAGAAAGGATGGAGTGCTTTGTGAAATCGAAATGGGCAAGTTATGCCCAAACCATGCAAGGAAGAAATAGATACTGTATAGGGTAAGGTATTAATTACATATTTGCTTATTTTTTTAATTAATAAAATAAAATATGTTAAAAATGTCTGTACCTACACATCTATTTTTATTTAAATCTCTCATAATTTTTTTTTGTTATTCGAAAATGCAATCTTTTGTTGGTATATATTGTGATTTAGCATTATTTGACAGCAAATATTTTATACACGATGTGCTTCAGATGATGTTCCTTTGTATTGTTACTGAATGAATATATAAATGTATAAGCCCAGAGATTACTTAAATCACTTAGAAGAGATAAGTATAAATGTTTCGAGGATTTCTTCGTTCCTCAGTACCTCCCTTGAAAAATGTATTTCAAAATTCTTGAAAGTATTATTTTTTGTTCACAAAAGTCATACCAAACCTAATTTTTGTTGTGTTGTTAACACAATAATTTTAATTTTATTTTTACATGCGGTAGTAATACGATTTTTGTTTTTTTATTTGAATAAAATATTTTTCCTGAAACCGTAATTTAAAGCAAGCTTTTCACTACTCATTTTAGTGTGGAAACTAGATCTTTACAAAAACAGATATGAAAATACTTTTTTCTAGGACTGCTCTGAAATAGCCAAAAAAAAACTCTCCTAACTAACTCTGAGAATCGTACATTTCACACAGCGTGCGACAACGTTGTCACACGCTTAAAAACGGTGTGCAACATCGATATCGCACGTATATTTGAAATCTAGGCGGCGGCTTGCAGTCCTAGAAAAAGTATACTGTATAACACGTATAAAACGCGCTTTTCACAGTTGTGGGGCTTTAAGACACTCGTCTGCAGCTCGTGGTCACCAAACTCCCTCACTTGTGTGCTATTTTCAACACTAGTTGTACAATATACTATTCTGACTAATCATGAAAGTATTTTACCTGACTCAAATAAATAGGTAACTAAATAAGCCAAATAAGCTCTATTTATTTTTATCAGTAATATTAATATAGGCTAAATTATTAGTTCGCCAACATGATTTTTAGCAATTTAAAATTTTGAATTATTTGTGATTACTAACCTTTTTACTAAAATTTAACATTTTTAGAAAAAAAGTAGTATACATACTATGTCAGGAAAATGTCTCTACTGGACTCTCGGTAGATTAATAAAGCATCACTTTCCTGACTTGTTATGTAATATACTATAAATTTGTCAACATGACATAATTATTCAACTACTCTTTATACTCATGAGTCTGAGATTTTTCTGAAATTTAAAGAAATTTCCTAATAATAAAAACAATTTTGATATTATTTCTTAAACTCTGAAATGATGTATACGGTGAAGTACATTTACGATATTCTCATTTGTTTTGTTAATGGAAAGAATTATTAAAAAATTTGGTGTGATACACTCACACAACTTTCTTTTACAGTGATCTTATAATTAGCCAAAAATTTGATTTTGAATTTTTAAGCATTTGTCAAAAAATTACAAATTCTACAGAAACCGTACAAAATAGAGCGTTAGTTGAAGAAACAAATTTTCTCTAAAATTTTAAGCTAAATTCAAAAATGTAATAATATACCGAATGTTCTATTTAAAATAGGAGTTAATAAAAAAATAGAAAAAAAACAAAAGAAACCCATTTTAGAAGTATTCAACTGGAAAATCACCTATCTCACATCAATACACATTAAGATTGTAATAAAAATGTGAAGTTTGAAAAAAATCGTTAAGAGCCGTTTTGAAAAAATTGAAAAAAACTGAAAAATCACAGGAAAAAAATATATGTTTTTTGGGTTCAGGGGACTCTAAAACGTGAAGATCTGTTGAAAACTCAATTTCGAATTTTTGGGGTGAATTCAATACTTCCTTTATTTGAAAAGGAAGTAAAAAGTAGTCATATAAAAAATTTTTTAAATATTTTATACTTACTAGATGCGTTTACTCGTTTCTGCTTTGAGAATTGCTAATTATTTTAAATTGCGCTACACATATTTTTGGTACAATTTTATTACCAATCTGAAACTTCACAAAATTTTAGAGAAAATTGCAGAAGACTAATATATGGTTGTAAGCCCATAAATTTGAAATTAGAAATAATAATATTCGCAGATATCCTCAATTTACTTTTTTTTACTATAACCTTCACGTACATATAATCCGTAGTGTGTTAATAACAGTTATATTATCACAGGTTATTATTTATTCCATGGTCAACAAGAGCAAGTCATTAAGGATCAAGGTTTTCCTTCAATAATTCGGCTAATATCTTTATAACTTTTTCAAAACACATTTTAATACATACCCCATATTTAAACAGCATATTGTTGATCCAACAATCACCATGGCTTATTACAGCATATTTTCCTGCAGGCTCCGATTTGATTACAGAGTGCAAAAAATCAACCATTTTTATTTGGAAATTTTTAAATTTTTCATATGCAACTTTGTGCTTTACAGGATCCAGTGCATTAAGGGCTTTATTACATTGATGTGTCATTGTTTTGGTCAATTCTTCTTTTTGCATGCAAATGAAGAAATTTTCCTGTGTGTTGGCAGAAAGTTCTTCAAACAATTCGGGCTTTTGATCACGCAGAGCATAGGAGAGGGCATGAAACTTCCCATACTGCCTTAAGACTAAAAGGACATGATTGTAATCCAAAGGCTCGTGCCGGTCACACAGTTGAAATCCCAGCTCCTTCATATTTTCCATTATAAGGGCTTCATTTAGACTATCCATTGTGGACTCATAATACTTCGCAAATGACTTGAACGGCTTTAAGACGCCCCTTTCTTCCTGCAGTTTCTTAAATGCAGGCAGCACTTTGTTATACATATATATTTCACGATCATATGCATTGCGAATCGGAGCAAATGCTCTGAAATTTTCATTTCGCGGAGCACTTTTCACGATAAAATTTAAAGTTGCATTTTCCCCATTTTCATCTTCACCTTTCGCTTGTACTTGGGCTATAATGCCCAAGTAATTGTCACCTCGTACCGTTCCTGCTGATATATCTAATGTGTAGTTAGTAATGCTTAATTTCTTAAGTAAATTCTCCAAATAACTGCGAACTTCATTGGTGATGAGGTCTTGCACATCTGTTTGTGTCATGTTTGGGTGTTTAAGTTTGCACTTAAATTTAAACCATAAATTATACACTATCACAGAATCAGTTAAATAATAATACACGGAACTAAATACAAGTTGTTTGTCTGAATACTTATTGCTAACAGCAGACTTCAATGATAGTCTGGATTTATATATAATTTGTCCCCACCAATACAACAAAACTATTACAAACACTTATTAATATTAATAGCTATTAAGTAATAATGTGCCATTTTTTGTTCAAGCTCAAGGATTTCTGGTTGTTAATTACCTATGATTTTGTGTATTGGTATGAGTTGTTATTGTTATTATTGTGTTGTTAAATTTGCTAAAAATATTTATTCAGATGTCTAATTAGTTTGGTAAACTAATTGGTGAGTAAGTGCGTTCTAAAACAATAATAGCTACACCCCCATTGAGTAATCATTCCAAATTATTGTATAATTATTTTTCAGAATAAGCACAATGAAGTTTGAGAGACCCGGTATAGCAAAAAACTTGATTTTTTCACTAGAAATGGCTTCAATCTACAATTTTAAATCTAACGCTGTGTTATAAGCCAACTAGCTCTGTTACTATTAGGTACAGTTCTACAGTTAAAAAGAAAACTGCTGGTCATGGCTTGATCTCTTACTATGAGTTACGTTTCATGTTATAAGTATCTCAAAAACAAGCGAATATAAAAACTGCACAATGAAGTAATCTTAATCTCTGATTTTCTACTAGATAAAAAATGTATATAATAAGAAAAATATTTGAAGATTTTAAATTTTTAGTTTTTCAAAAGTCAAAAATCATTTAAAATATTACGTATTAACATCTGAAAATTAAAAAGAAGCGTGAACTTTCAAATATTTGTTGTTAATTTAAAAAACACAGCAATGTGTAGGGTGTTACATATAAAAAAAAACAACTGAGCCATTTTTAGTAAAATCGGATGTATTTTTAATAAAGCAATATTTATCAACCTCTGGTCCGGGAAAACATTTGACTGGTTCACAAAACGTGCTTTAATTTTGTTTAACTTTAGACCAGGAAGTTTATTTATTTATTTGTTATTATTTACTTAATGAATTAAAACATAGAACATACTGTATAATATATAAATAAATGCAATAGGTATAGTCCATTTACTTGACATCTGCACTGTCAAATTGACATTATGTTGGCACGACTGCTATTTTTCACATTTTAACAATTAAATTACTGTACAGTCTAATAAAGAACACATTATTTTTGAGGTAAAGTACGTTTTTTTCTATAATAACTGTCAAAGTGTTACAATGTTGGTAGACATGTGATTAAAACGCTAGGGAAATTTTTATACCTCGTGTTGGTAGAACTTTTTCAAAATTATGGTTATGTGTCAATTTTGAATGTCAAAGTTTCTTAATTTGAACTCTTGACAAATTTCTTTTTTAACATGGAATTATCATCATCATCAATAAAATTGGATAAAAAAAGAAAATCAAGAAATACTTTAAATGCAAAAATGAAACAGGCGATATTAAATTATGACATATCTGTCAAAATGACAATAATGTTTTTAGTGGAAGAAAAGAACTAAAAATCTATGTACCAACACTATTAAAACTAGGGAACCTGCAGGAATGCAACTTATCCCCTAGAAAGTTGACCTTGAAAATTATTATAGAAAAAAATGTACTATACATATAGTCAAGACATTTTTTTTAAATTTTGACACTGACAGTGCAGATGTCAAGTAAATGGACTATAGGTAGTTTTATATTGCCAAGTTCCAAACCTTATTTAATTTTTCACCACGTTGGCTAAACTGTTAATAAATACTGCTGTAAAGTTATTTAAATTCTTCTAAAATTCAAATTCTTTATTTGGATAATTAATACAAAAAGAGATTAAAAATAGTGTTTTAGTTCTTCAAAATGGAGAGTAACGTAGTACTTTTAGTCTTGGAAGTGCAAAAATCAAATTTGACCGCTATCAATATAATTAATTTTTTACTTTTTTCTCAAAATGCACACTTCGAGCAGGTGTGGTCAAAATTCTAGTCATTGATTCTCTTGAACTTCGATTGTTTACATGGAAGGGTTGATTTTGAATGACTTGTTAAAGTCCAAAAAACTTGGGTCTTTTTAAATCTGTCACAAACATCGGGAAAAAACAACAACTGTTTTTCCTATAGAAAGTTTTGCTCAAATAGCCATATTGAAATATTTTTTTTATTGTGGTAACCGTGCGTTATAATGTTAAAAATCAAGAAGGAACAAAATTTTTGCAGAAGGGGGAAAGTTAATGTATTCATTAAAGCGCATTGAAATACGAACAAGTCTTAGGGCCGGTTGCAGAAAGCAATGTTAAGTCTCGTGTTAGCTAACATCGCGTCAAAGTGAACAAAATCGAATCAAATCTATGTTTACTAATGTATTATTTGAGATTTGATTCGTTTTTGTTCACTTTGACGCGATGTTAGCTAACACGAGACTTAACATTGCTTTCTGCAACCGGCCCTTAATGTCATAATTATATTGATTGTTGGATGCGTTCTTACGCCCCAGCAACTCACCAAAGAAAACCTAAAAAATCGTGACCTATCATCATTTTGCATCGATTTGGTATCTACGCAATTGTATAAAATTGAATACTGACTTCAACTCTAATAGTCCAAGAGCTAGCAACGGATTTCTTACAGTATTTTTAACAAGCATGTAACTATTCTCCTTAGCATAGAATTTCGGCTTAGACCGCGTAGTATTTGTATATGAACACCCAGCATTTCTGGCTTAATGTGCCTTGCACCTTGTGAAGTCGAGCAAAAACCCGCGCGATGGCCATGCTCTTTGGTGGCTCGTGTTGTTTGAGTATCTTGAGAACGAGGATACTTAGGCAGATTTGCCGTTTTGCTGTTTGTGCATCATATTCACTAACGTTTCGCAAGACCTTGCAGCTTGCATCATCAGAGTGAAAGTCGCACTAAGAACCGAAGGTCGGTGTGGAGCTATTTATAGTCCTCTGTGCCAGGCGCGCGGAGTGGCGTAACGCTGGCGCTGGTTGGTCGTCCGAGTGCAACGTAATCCGTGGGGCGTGGCCGTATGACGCAGAGTGGTTGTAACGCTTTAGATCGTGTATCACAGGGGTCCACGTTTTACTAAGCTTAAAGCCATCTTCCCTGTTGATATTATTTGGATGTTTTTCTATTTCTAAACATCCAAATAATATCAACAGGGAAGATGGCTTTAAGCTTAGTAAAACGTGGACCCTGTGATACACGATCTAAAGCGTTACAACCACTCTGCGTCATACGGCCACGCCCCACGGATTACGTTGCACTCGGACGACCAACCAGCGCCAGCGTTACGCCACTCCGCGCGCCTGGCACAGAGGACTATAAATAGCTCCACACCGACCTTCGGTTCTTAGTGCGACTTTCACTCTGATGATGGGGCAAGCTGC
>CALNHX010009565.1:0-48575 GCA_940337035.1 Agriotes lineatus | reverse complement strand
ATACCCACCTATAAATTGGACCAGTGCGAATCGTGCATTGCTATCATTATGTAGTATTAGAAAAGCAATTTTTCCTGCTGCACTAGATGTAGTTACGTCTACTCGTTCAAATAAAAATAATAATTAGAGGCGTACTACTGGGGTTTTTGTATATTCGTAGGGGTCTTACAAAAATAATATAATACAAAATTAATTGCAGTACATGAGTGAAGATTAATTATTACTTATGCACTGTTAACTATTACACACATGCAACTTAGTTATTTTAATAGGTATTTTGAAAAGATCATTGCACACAGAGCAACAAGGCATACGTATTTATTACTATCACTCGAGAAATTGAAAAATCAAAGGAGCCTTGATGCTACTGACGACCATTTTTACTAAATTTTCTTCTATAAAATGAGTTCTTTGAGACGTAAACATTTTCTTACATCTTGAAAATATTTTTTCAACATCACAACTTGAAGAAGCTAAACCGAAATTTGGAATGGGATAAATATTTTTTGTATATATTTCTGGTGAACCTGTACCATCACAAAATTGCTGTAAAATGTGTAAATCTGGATGCCTATTTACTACGGCATCGGTTTTTGTGGTAAGTGACTGACCAAACGCTCCCGGTATGAACCTCAGTTGACGCAAGAGGTTTAAAATATTGAAATTTTTTACTAATGGAACATTCCGCTTTTCTGATGAAGCAATAGTGGGTCGTACGTTGATAAAATAATTTTGAATAAATGTTAGTGAACAGCTCAAAATTTTGAAAAAGTGCTTTACAATCGGTGATGCGTTGGGCGTCTTCGTCTAATGACAACATCACACTTTTAATTTCACTAAAATATTGTGCATAGAAAAAAGCGGCTTCCAATCATGTGACCCAACGTATAATAACTGGTTGTGGTGGTAAAGGAAGTAATGGCTACATTTGTCTGTGTTCGAAATGCCACGTTTGAAATACAGACAATTTGCTTTGTTATTTGATTTGTAATTTGAGCTATTTAAGTCCGCCTCTGATTAGCAGAGGCATTTCTTGTCGCTACATAAAAGTTATGCTGTTTAAGATCATAAAATGGCTCTAGGAATTTGCTTGTTTTTAGAAGTGTTCGCTTACGAACCAGCAACACTGTTAAAAGCGCGTTGTTCAACATCGGTTGATTTTGCTTCCTTGTGGTTAATAAACCTCAGTTCCTATATTTTCAAAAGAGCGTTTTATTTATCGACGGTCTATGCAGAAGAGAAAATACGGACAGTCTGTAGCTGTACGTAGTCACTCTTATAGGAGCTTTCAAAAATATTTTTTACAAATTGCTTCGGATAAATTCACATATCCGGTGAAGAGCATGAGCTACACAAACAATGTGGATCATGTTTGGAAACATGTTTTAAGGAATTTTCCTAATTTCACTATATAGGCTGTAGCGTTGGAGACAAACAAAAGAACCCGTTTCCCTTTCACATCTTTTACTAAGAAAATATTATCCAAAACAGCAATAACAATTTAATAATAATAATGTTAGGGATGAAATATTTGATGGTTTTGAGGTGTATTATTTTTAAGTTTTACTTACTACGTTGACCATTTCTGGAATGTTTTGATCCCTGGAATGTAGTATAATCTTGACGAATGTATTATGCGTTGGCTCGCGGTCTGTTGTTTCGAAGACCCGGACGACACAGGTTAGAAATGAAATTCAAAAATTAAGACAGAACGGTTGGGGTTGCGACAGAGGCGCGACGTGTGAGTGAAAGTGGGCTGTTTTGTGTAATTATTTCTTGGAGTAAGCGATTATATGCAAAAAAAAGTAATTATATTGTGATAAGTTGCAATAAGGCGAGGCAAAGCTGCGAGCGCAGTTAGGCGTATTCCTAGGTAATGAATTAATTTAGCTAGAGTAGAATATACGTACTATCGTAGTTAGTTGAATGATGTTTGGTAGATTTTTGGCAATTACGGCAGATGATAAACGTCAGAGGTTCTCGCTGGTCGATTATGTGATAATCAAAGGGTTGGACCCCGCAAGAGCACAAAGTCCGCACATTGGTCCGTGGAAGTATGTAGTTCCACAATCGGAAGCAAGAAGTTCCGTAATGATAATAAACCCGCGGAAGCACGAAGTTCCGCATTGGGCAGTAGCCTTTCGAGATTTATGGTAATAACTTTACTGTGAAGGACCAGTATACTACGGGTTATGATCGACTCTGTACGGGTTGTAACAATAGTTCATCTAGTGGATTACTATTGGGCAGTATTAGCGAAAATTCCCGAGAGCTAACCGAACCAGTGAAGGCGGCGATGAGGTGCCAAAGGGTTGAGGTTGTCTGAGCCAAGCATTGTGATGCCACTGCCAGAAGTACGGAGGGGCCAGGGGGCGGCCACCCCCGGTGAGGAAAATTATTATTATCGGTGAGATTTACAAACCAGTAAGTTTATGTTCTTTTCCATTTAATTGCCTGCCTCCGCCACTAGGCCAAGGAATGCTCGAACCTGCACTGTTTGCACCCCGTTGCCGCCTTGTGGTCATGGGTTAGTTGCATCCACCACTTTGACACATTTCAAAAGTATGGGAAATTGAATTTTAATATAACACACACAGTCCCGTCTAACAATAATGAAAGTAATAAATGGCTTTATTTCCCACAGCTGGAACAGGATAAGTACATAATTCAATAAAAAATATATGATATGGGGAAACCACAAGGTGCTAGTTCAAGCGGCCTGCTTGATCTTCCACCTGCACCTTGAAAAATAGATTTCACGAAGACAACAAAATGCCTACAACTAAGTTAAATAAAACTAAACTAACCCTAATTTTCTGTAATTAGCACGGCGATACTCGCAGCATTAAACAGAACAAAAAAATCAATAAATGAAGAGAAAATATTACGGATAGACGTCCATCTAGTAAATCAACACCCATTGTTTATGTTGTCAAGTTTTGTTGGTTTAGAAGAAAATGGTAGATATGTTTTTTAAACGAATTTATCGAAGAGGTTTTGATATTAACAGGAAGGGCTTTCACTTTTTGATATTTGATATCGAAAACTGCGTTCATAAAAGGTTTTCAGATTTAACTTTATGGCGTAACTACTTGTGGTTGAAATTAAGTAGGGTTTGTAAGGTTGCGATGTAATTGTCTGAAATTTCGTGCTGAACTAGATATATTGTTTTATGGTAGATTTTAGATACATATCTTTTACGCAAAGTCAACTAATCGGGAATTGTACTATTTGTATATATTTTTAAGAAAGCTCCTTAAATCCGGGTTCTGCAGTTTATACAATCGTATGTTGGCTGCCAGAAAAGCCTCACACAGGTCTTTATTGACCCTGTCTGATGACTGGTGTAAGTTACATAAATGTCATTTTGACTAACAATGTTGATCTGTGCTTTGTTTTTGGTGGCACTAAATGTTTTTTAAACATAGATTACAACCGACGATTATTAAAAAATTGGCATAATGTGCGTAGCAGTTGTTGTCGCGAAGTAGCCATTTTAAAATGAAAGCGTTTGTAGTTTTGTACAAAACAAAATCAAAGCACCGATTTATGTAACAAGATTATGAAATTCCAGAACTCAATTCCTATTGAAAAACAATAGTAAAAATATAAGAAAAATCAACTAGTAAGAAAAACTTTGTAAACGCGTCTACAAGGTCAAATTCGTAATTGCAAACTGTTAATGACAGTATATGCATACAAAAATGAATATTTCTGACTTAAATACAGAAATGTTTACCAAGGAATGCATTTGCAATCAAGCACATCCTGATCATCACAATCGAATCGTTTCATTCGTAGGTAGCCGAAAACCCAGTTTGAAAATTTCATTGTTTTTATTAATGGGGCGAATGTGGTATTTGTAGTTGTAAAAGTTTTGTTTTCTATTTAATATACCGGGTGCTGACTTGCGCGACGCACCATAGGAATTTGCATAGTAAATTATTTATGTTCAATTATTTGCTCCCCTAATTACTTTAGAGTTAAAGTGTAAATACATTTTTTGTAGAGAAAAAATACTGCATCCATTCATACTGTTGCTAACAATTTTTTATTTTCCGGAACCGAAGGAATTCAAAAAACAAACTAGCATTTTCACAAAAATCAGTGATGCCATGGAATTTTGAAACAAGCCAATGCCAACGCAAATGCGTGCGGCGCGACAATATGTGCTGTTTGTTTTTTTTTGTCATTGATGTTTGACGTTTATAATAATTCATTATTAATTATGTTCTGCTTAATGTCTCTAAGGTACCTAGACCTTGTCCATAACAAAAATGGTTTTACGAGTATGGTGGACGTTCGTTGAGTAAGCTCCTTGTTTATTGTAAAATATCCATATCGGCAAATTGCAGACAGTACAACCATTAATAGATTGATTCATTTTAAGTTTAAGACTACAGGCAAGTTATTAAATAATTGTAGGTGCAATAATGAGGTTCAGAACTTACACCAAAATGAGAAAAACGACAATACGTTCAATCTTTTGACGGCAGTGACTGGATGATCGCCCCGCATGCACTTGCGTTGGCATTGGCTTGTTTCAATAATTCCATGGCATTACTGATTTTTGTAAAAATGCTAGTTTGATTTTTTGCATTCCTTCGGTTCTGGAAAATGAAAAATTGTTAGCAGCAGTATGAATGGATGCAGTATTTTTTTCTCTACAAAAAATGTATTTACACTTTAGCTCTAAAATAATTAGGGGAGCAAATAATTGAACATAAAGAATTTACTATGCAAATTCCTATGGTGCGTCGCGCAAGTCAGCACCCGGTATACCATGCAGAATAAAAATAATCCGGGCTATTTGACATTTTATAAGCAAAAGTAACTAGCAATTATCGTAGAAAAGCGCCGTTGTGCACGCCTCTGAGCCCTGATAATTTAGTAGTTCATCTTGTACCCCATTTATAACATATCATCCCAGTTCCGTTGTGAACGTAAAAATATCATTAGAAAATTATATCGCAACTTTTAATTATTTAGTAAATACCGACAATGCAATTTATATCTTGAATTGCCATTTTAAAATGGACATTTAGTTAAAATATGGCTCACCTAAAAATGTTCTATAATAATGTAATATTTAATATTACCTTCGCAAACAATATGCAGCACACGCTACTGAGTTACAACACTTTGCATTAATTTATTTGCTTGAAAATGCTTATCATTAGAACTGCCCGGACCTTAGTTATGTTGTTCAAGTTAATATGAATCGGTTAACAGATAAAATCAACGAAGTAATTTTCTATCGCCAAGCAGGCGGCGAACAAATTACAAACACATCTGTTCACCAGCAAAACGCACCAATCCTACACAAATTTTAGAAGAAAACCGTTGCAAGAATAAAACAATAAATTACGGCATGCCAGCTCAAAGGAACACCAATTTTCAAATGCAAACCTCTGCACAAACAAGACAATAAAGTGCCAACAGCCTGCCAGTCCTAAAATTGCAAGCAAATAACCCATCCAATAAAACACCCGGGAGCCGACAAGCGGCGCCTTTGAAGGAAACCCCGAGCGCGCTGCCAAATTGAAATCCAAGTTCAATTAATAAAACGCTCCTAATCATGGTGCGCCCAATCAAAACCCCACATGAGGATACCTGCCGATAGAAAACATTAGCCGCCACCTAATAAAACAACGCCCAAGTCTCTAGCACCCATACAGGTCGAGTAAAACGAATTTTTCCATCAGCCGGCGACAGCATCGCGATTCACCGAGCGAGCAAATTTCTCCCAAGAAAACAACAGAAATTCGAAACCAGCGGAGGCTTAACATAAACGCATGTTGTAACGGTAAAATCAGGGCCACGGCCGAATACATCGGGCGAGGGTGCAAATATTACAAATTAAATTGTAATTAGCGGAAGGAAGCATCCCAGGAAGGCGTAAATGGTATCAAAATTCATATAAAATTAGCGCGCATCCAGGGAAAACAAAGAGAACTCTTTAAACGCACATAGAAGATATATATATATATATAATAATGCGGAAGCGCTTTACACGCAGAACACGGGGACAAATTCCGATTTCAATTAATATGCAACGAAACCTAGCAAATGGGGTATCGTTAGAATCAACACTTCAACGACTATTTATTGGGACACAAATCAAAGCGCTAATAGGTCACGCCGCGGAAATAACCGCGGAATTAGGAATCGCGATGAAAATAAGCAGTCATCCCTCCTCCTCGGACCAATGAGAACCCAGGGCTGCTTTAAATAGGGAGGCCCAGGCCAGAAGAAATCACTCAACCCAGGAGAGTCAGCCAGCAGCATCCAGCCTTCCAGGACCAACTATCAGCTCTCTCCAGCACCTCCAGCCGTCTCCTATTCAGGACTCTGACCGTTGGACAACTTTCGCAACCAAGTCAAGTCGCAATCAGCCAGCATCCAGCTCTGAATTCGCCAGCAGCCCCAAGAATTGTCCAGGAGCCACCTACCGCTCCCGCAGCTTTCAGGACGAGTCCACAGCCAGTCGGCTCCGAGCCAAACATCGCCCGCTCGCCATGGACACCCCCAGGTCTGCTACGTAAGCCAGCCCTGACCCATTGGAGGCCTCGTCTTGCGCCCGCCGCCTGACAACGAACCTTGTGTTCCAGGAAACGCCGCATCGAGGAATTATTCGGCCCATCGCCCAAGACGCCCCCGGCCTCCCCCTTGGCCCAGATCGCCCGCGCCCGGATCCAGGAGCTACACCGGCCCCATCCTTACTGGGAGGGACGTCTGCCATCAGGGAGTCCCCGAACGCCAACAAGGACGCCTACCCCGGATTTCGTCTGCTTCACGGACGAGAGCGATCCGGAGCTCGGCACCCCCCAGAGGAGCCCTTTGGTGCAACACCTTCGGGACGCGCCTTTTGCCCGGCTGCGCCGCCCGCCGACCCCCCAGGCTCCCCGTCCGCGGATCCTCAACTGGGACCTCAAGGTGCGACTGACGGACGCCGAGGAGGCCGAGCTCGAAGCCCTGTGGCAGGCCACCTGCCCAGACAACAGCCCACGTCGCGGCCCCCGCTGGCGACGGACCACCCGTCCCCGGACTCGCCTAGCGGAAGCCCGAGCCCGCGCCCCGACCACGCCCCGCTCCAGCCGACGTCCCCGAGAGATGTGCCCACGTCGCCGACCAACTCGGAGAACCTCCCCGCCCCGCTCGACGCCCCACTCCCGACATCAGCGCCCACAACGAGCCGTGCCCCGAACCGCTCCCCGGAAGGGACGGACCCTGTCCAGGCCACGTTAACCGCCTCCGGACAATCGGAAAGGCCGCCCCATCACCTCCCGCGCCCCCAGCGCCCAAGACTAGGCGGTTTTTTTTGTATATGTGTTTTTGTTTTTCGTGTTTTCATATTTGTTTTCCTTTTGTATATATAATATTAAGTTTTCATGTGTATCTGGTTGCCAATAGAAATAAAAGTATTAAAACAAAAAGTTTACTTCAATCGATTTAGCTGCATCGACAAGGGTAATGCCTACACCCCTCCTGCCGCTGATGCCATTGTAGAACCTACCGCTGAGCATAGACCGAGGCGTGTTAATGTAATAACGTAATAAGTAATAAGATAAGTACATTAGTGACTAGATGTTAACTAAAAGTACTATCAGTACCTATGCAGTTTATGTTTTTTGTGTTTTGTGCCATTAAATTAAAATATTATTCCATAGACGGGTATACATCTGTACAGTAAAACTATTTTGAATTTTAACTCAGTTTTCGGAAAAATAACATTGGAAACAGTTGTTTAGATCCCTGTGTGGTTAAGTTTATTACATGGACTTCCATAACACCCTGTAAATTCTAGATACGGGTGCACCAGGCGTACTAAACGTTTATATCGACGTGCCATACGATAGAAATATTATACATTTGGCAATGGTATGTTTTGTTACTGCAAACTGAGTAATGACCGGGTTAAGATATTTATTACATTTTAGATTGTGGTTATTTTGGTTAAGTTTTGGATTATTGGTTCTTGTTTTTATCTGAGCACATTTCTTGTATATTCATTGGCATCGCTTTTGTATTGATGATTGACCGTAACCTTTCGTAAATAATAGCATGCCTTCATCACTATTTAGCTAACCAGCTCTCAAATTTGTACATGTAGTTACGATGGTTTGATTTTGGCTAATGTTTGATAGTCAGCACTCAGCAGTATGGTTGGGCGATATATCTATATTATTTCCATATCGATATATGGAAATATCAGATATCGACATATCGATATATCGATATACCGATATATCGAATATCGATATTTATCGAATATCGATATTTATCGAATATCGCTATTTATCGATATATCGGTATTTTTAAGATATTTATTGATATATTGATAAATATCGATATATCGATAAATATCGATATAATTCTGATATCGAATATCGATATGTAAATTTTAATATCGCCCACCCCTACCAGTCAGCCGCCGCCGAAGTCAGGCTGAAACAATAAGAAAGCCGACCTGCGATTAATTAATAAAATAAGCAATGGTAGTAAAAATCGCAGATCAACCCCCCTACCATTTATACACCACGGCAGCTCTGAAAAACTGTTACTTACTCACCGCGATGGCCGACTAGCTCAAATATCGGCGGCCTTAGATCATAGGTTCAGATCATCAGCTATGTACCCTGGAATGTCTTCAAAAAAGGAAAGGAAAATGGAAATGGGCGCCAGAAATCAAAAGATTTCAAATAACAAGAAGAAAAATAAACTACAAGTGACTAGCGTTTAATTAATCATTAATAAAAGTTTTGAAGAGTCAGTAACCAATAATCAGGATAATTAAAATGTAAATAATGTAATAACAAAATTGTGTATCTTAACTGAAGGTTGCGACACGCATAAAATTAAGAACCCCTTTCGGGTTATTTTAATAACTTTAACAAAAACACTCGTGGGATAAGCTTATCACAGTCATCTAATAAAACCTTCTGTTAGGCTATTAAAAATAAATAGCGTGACTGTACCTTTTACATAGGGTCGAAACACACATCAAAAATAGCAAAATTTATAACTGTGCATAATTAACTATAAGCATGAAAATTTAATGTAAAAAGCAAGAGCATGTATCAAATTGAACATTACATTTTAATAATTGCAAAACGTATGAATTTAAGTTTTAAATATTGACGGGTTTAAAATGTATAAATGGAGAAACCAGTTATCAAAAACACGATAAATCTCGGAACAGCACAACTAACCTCGCAAAATAAGCTGGACGTGAACGGCTACAACCCTTGTTGGAATCGCCAAGGATGCGCAGAAAATTGCTGCAGAAGCATCCCCAAAAAGGCAGCAAAAGCATCTTCAAAAGGCCGCAAAACGCCGAACCCAGCAGGTGTCGAAAGTGCGATAAGGCTTGTCCTCCGAGATAAACTCGTTGTTGAAACGGAACTGGTAATTAAGAGCTAAGAACGAATTTAGTTACTATGGAGATAATAAAACAGAAAAGCGCAATCGTACCTGATCATAATCAGCCCTTAGGAAACACATTGCCCATTGAAATTGGTTGAGCGCACGTAATTTGGCTTAATTAAAAACAAGGCTTAGCCTCGCCGGTATCGGCGGGCTCAAGCGAAGACAGCAAAATGCCCGGACGAAAAATTTCGTGCCCGAAAGAAGGCTCGCACTCCGATAAGAGATAGCGGAGGTCGAGAGAGCATTGCGCAAACGATAAGAACTTGATCCAGGTATAAAATACGTTGGTTTGGAAAATTTACGAATTCGAAATGCAAAAGGATTTATAATTTAACTAAAAATATACAGGTTAAGCCTGAAATAATTGGATAAATGGCGAAACAATTAGGCAAAGCCAAAAAATTGTTTCAAGGCTTGCTCATTCTAGCCGGACGAGTCGCTGCCAGTTGTTGGTTAGGAGTACAGAGCCTTTTCCTGAAAACTTTTCTTGAATCCACTTCCAAATCGTAGACGATATATTGGTGGTGAACACAGCCTGCTGATCCCGCTTCTCGTTTGGTCGATACCTCGGTGGAACGATTTCTTGCAAAAATCCTCTTTACTAAACTTGGTCAATATCTCAGTGGCAAAAATCGACATTTAATACTAATTCACAAACCGCCTGAAGTGGCTTCGCCCTTCCCGACATCAAGCAAAAACACCTCGAGCGCGACTGGAAGCTCACGTCTCGACCACTCGCCGGAGAGACCGTGCCGTCTCCGACATCGAGAAAAGCTGCTTATGACCCGACCTGAAACTCCAGACCCCCTCAGACATTTGGGCAGCGGCCCGCATTGCAATTGACAACGTCCTATTTAAGCGACCTTTACTACCGGAAGAAGGGAATCTTTAGTTGTAATCACCGCTTTGATTGAATAAGAAATTGACTTACCCGACGAAGAAGCTTCCAGCAAAAGAAGGAGATCCACCGGTCTCTTCAGCATCTACAGTACGCTGCAGAACTCCACGAAACGCGGTTTGAGGTCTGCAACATCAGCCAGCAAGCCGTTCCAGTGTCAGGACTACCTTTAAAGTACTAGCCGCCTCATAGTAGCCTCTCTGGCCACGTAAACTGGCACATTACGATCTTTAACACTGTCACGATCTCCGAACACCCAGGGACGCCTCTGCAGGGGTGTTAATTACCATCATATTTATAATATATAACCACAGAAGCCCATAGAGTGTATTGTTTATATGCGAGGCTATTTTTAATCACTCTAATTTCAGACATTGCCATTACGTCCGCAGCACCGTCTCGAGTTTACCCTTTATTGGTGGCTTAAGTCTGCAGGGGTATAATTGATTCTAATTTTTGGGATTTTAGATTTTTGATCTGTATTATAAAGACTAATAAAATAATTTTATCCAATACCCAGTAGTAATTTGGTGTTTTACTAGTTCGTTTTAAACAAGCTAACTGTGTCATTACCAGCTTGTTTACATCATAATCGAAGTTACCCTTAACACTGTGGGTTGTAATAAATAACTCACACGTGACTTATAAGTACTTTCGCTCGATTATCGCTCCTTAATGTGGTTTCCCAGTAGTTCCTGAACTCATTTCGTTGCAATGGCTTCGGATGCGATCTGCAGCTGGACAGGAACAACGTAATTCAGAACATCTGACTTCCTATCAAGTATTTGTTAGTTCCTAGTACGTGTAACACCGATAACTCTATAGTGAAGTGATTTTCGACGTGTTGTCTTGGCAAATTGCGCCTTTGGCTGATTTAACTTGTAACATGTTGAACAATACCGTCAAGTTGTATTGTCTACATGTTGTGTTGCGCTTTAAGTTCAAGAAAACGTTGTTGTACCACTATTGTTACTAATGTTGATCATGTAACGTAGTCCTTTTGTGAAGTATTTAAAGATATTACTGTTCGGAATGTAGCATTTGATTGTCATTTTACCGCTGTGTTTAATTTAAACGTCGCAATTTAACTTGACTAACCCCCTGGCCTATTATTTTTAACTGTAACCAGTAAAAATGTTCATGTTCATTGTCATATACATATTTTTATTATTTCAATAGAGTTTATTGTTAATTATTTATGTTTTTATTGGCGTTTGCATGCACATTTGTGTTTTGTTTTGAAGTACAGGAAATCAGATGGATTGTAAGCAAGTATAACGAAAGGTAGGTTCAATTTAGCTGTTGCACTCGCTACCTCAAGCTGTGCCAAGGTCGAAGCAGAAAGGTGAAACACTTATTTCCACGTTCAGAGTGCGTTCATCTGTGTTTCTGATTTTGTTTTCCCGATCTAGTCTGAATGCGGTAGCGCTTTAATATTTATCATGTTTTACTGCGCTTACCGGAGTGCCGACTTAATTTCAAAGGTCGTCAAGAACGTGCCTTTTCGACTGAGTTCTAGCTGGAGCAACCTTTTGTTACCGTTCAACGTAACGGAGTTAGGGCCGCGTATTCTAGGTATATTTCCCGATTATGTCGTTAAAAGTTTTTCTTGCGGTAACACTGTTTTTAATCTATTTTACTCGAATAATAACGAACTCTTGGCTTATATGAGCTGCCAACGAATCATTTAATTGTGAAAAGTAATTTCGTAAAATTATTCTGACCAGAGCAAAATATTATAACCGCAAGATATTATAGAGGAATAGTGATCATAAGACTTAATAATAAGACGCCAGAAGAATTTCTCATGAATGTAGTAGTAATAAAATGTGGTACATTGAGTATTTATTTATCATGTTGATGAATAAAATTATGCAAGACAAAAAATGAACTTTTTAAAAATTATTGTGGCTACATTAATTCAATACCCCTAATAGTAAACAAATTAGCATATACTATCTGGAATTGAGCTTTGCTCAATGGCAGCCTTTATACAAACACTGACGAATCAGAAGTCATGGTAATTAGTAAGGATTAGAAAAGAATATATAAAGGGATCGAAAATAAATTACTTTAATAGGGTATGTTCGAGTATTTGGAGCATATAGTATGTGATGAGGATGGCATATATACGATGAAATCAATAACAGAATGATATTATGATATTATACTAATAAAAATCTGGTGTGATACACTCACACAACTTCCTTTTACAGTTCTATTATAATTAGTAAAACATTTGATTTTGAAGTTTTAAGCGTTTGTAAAACATTTTCAAAAATTACAAATTCTACAAAAACGGTACAAAATTTTCTGCTGAATTCAAAAATGTAATAATATACCGGGTGTTCTGTTTAAAATAGGAATTAATAAAAAATAGAAAAAACAAAAGAAACTTCTTTTAGAAGTATTAAACTGGAAAATCACTTATCTCACGTCAATACCCATTAAAAATGTAATAAAAATGTAAAATTTCAAAAAATCTTTAGAGCCATTTTTGAAAAAATAAAAAAAACTAGAAAATCACAAGAGTAAACACCTACTTCCGGTTATGCAATTTTCTTCAAAAGCTTGCTGTCGCATCTACATAGTACAAAAAACTTATATATGAAGTTTCAACCTCTTTTCGTTTTTGAGATATTCTGTTCACAGCCAGACACAAACACACAGACACACACACAACCAATGAAAATTAATATGTTTTTTGGGACCAGGGGACTCTAAAACGTGAAGATCTGTTGAAAACTCAATTTCGAACCTGAAATTGATTACTAAAATTAAATATATTATATTATACTTTTGATTATATCTGCATAATACCGGGTGGCTATAAATATCTGATATCACATTACCTTTGGAATCAACACCGCTTTATTAAAGTGATGAATCCAACTAAATTAAATGTCATTAATGTCATCACAATTAAAATTCCTATCTGTCAAAAATTATGACAGATTGCAATAAGTATTGAAGTTAGAACAGGAGATTTTTATAATCGAGTCGTAGGCGAAACTGCAGAATCTGGGACACATTCCCCTCCTCTTATTTGCATTTTATTACATTTTATACCAATATTTATTATAATTGAAATATGTATAATGCTAACCAACATTTATAAGTAGCTAATTCCATGGCTACCGGGACCTCAGATGTTTATGGCCACCCGGTATAAATAATATAAGTAAGATAGTTAGGCTAAACTGCAAAATTCGGGGTAAATTTCCCTCCTTTTACTTGCTTTCCTTATAATTTTGGTTATGGTCACTAGAGAAACATGGTTAATAATAATTAATACTAACAATAGCAGGGGAGTGTGCCTCGGGTTTTGCAGTTTTCCCGATAGTTAATATTAACACATCCATTCAGTTGATGAAAAAGAAGACTCAACGCTTCAACAGGGTTGGTCGTGGTTATAAATAATTTTAGCTTTGCATAAGTTAAATGTCAAAGTTTTTTAAATTATAACAAACGTCAAAGTGATATACCTACGTTTCTTGTGAAATAATTCAAATATTATATAGCAATGGTAAGTCCGTTTTTATATTGAGATAGAACCAATATAAATTTGAAAAATATATTATAGCCTTTAGTAATATTGATATTGTACACTGTCGTTTTTCAATTTGTCGAAAATTAGTGTTGCGAATATTTAATTGCTTCAAAATGTGTTATTTTCTTTACTGTTATCTTGCAAATAGTCTTGTATGTAATATTATACGTGTGTAACAACGTTTTATGTTTTTCATTCGGCTTTTCCCGAAGCATCGAAACAGCCATAACACTAATTTTTGCAAACGAAGTACATAAATAACTATTGTTAGGAAAAAAGAAATGCGTACATGTAATGCGAAAGAAGGAAAATCTAAAAATATATAATATACTTAATGTTATAGACAGCGGATTACATGCATAAGAAACTAAAATATATGTGTATACTATGTTGAAATGATCTTTCTGTGAATATACGGAAGGGGCCATAGTTATATATAACAGCAATAAGATAACATAAACAATAAAATAGAATGCATACGATAAAATTATTTTAGTAGGCATGTTCAGTTGACTTATGTCATAATTAAAATAAGCGGCATGCCTACTCGAATATTTACTATTATGTTTATCTCTTTCTTAATCAAGCAATATGTGTTATTTTCTTGTTCATGTTATCTCATTGCTGTTATATATAATTGTGGCCCCATCGGTATAAATGAATGTTGTTTATCAAAATTACTCTCTTTATAAGTTAGCTTAAATCTTTATTTATTAAACGTCAGATTGACACCTAACATATTAATGTTTATACACTTCTTAATTTATAATTTTATATACTAACTCAGTAAATATTATTTAAAGATGAAACTTATTTACTCAGGCTGGGGCATGCATTTATAATTGTAATAGATTTATAACGCTTTTCGTTCAAACTTTGTATAAAGTGCAAGTTAATAGTTCACTTAATCTTACAATTCAACAGCCTTTGTGGGTATCGCTTCTCAGTTTTTCAATAATAAATAATTAGTTAATTATTTTCTCTAAATTTTTTTTCTCTAATGTAACTTATTTAAAATTTTAAACCGTTGAAAAGAGATTAAAACTTGCTACAGATAAATCAAATAATATATAGGTTGTCATTTAAAAAAATATTCATGATAATATAACATTTTAAAACAAATAATAAAAATCTAAACATTTATTTTCTATGTGATTTCTCTATAAGAGAAACAGTAGAATATCGTAAAAGGTGCCAATTATTATAAAACGTAGCCTGGAAGCTCCCGATATTTTATTTTTAACACAATTAGGTCCCAACATGTTATTTCTTTGGGTATTATTAGGTTCTCCCCTTACCAATGACCATTCATTTCTATAATGCAAAATTACAGGAGCAGAACAAAAGACCGTATTCAATCTGCCAGCATAATTCACAACAATACAAGTTTCTGGCATTTTATTAAGTTTGAGGAAGAAGAAATTGTCATTATATGAGTACTTGTATTGTACTTCGTTTATTTACCAAAATGGTGACAATAATTAGTGGTTTTTGTGTGGTAAAAAAATGCATTGTTTTCCCATAGTGGGTCAAAATATGTTCACGTGTTTTAGATTGCCTAATTGCGGTTCCTGTTCAACCAATAAGAATAGAGAATATGTTTCGTGGAGTGTGTAACAGATAATCTGATTTTAATTGACTTGAAATTTTGTGCTAGTTGAATTTTACTTTTGAGCAAAAACACACAATAAAGGCCCGTAGCATTGTGTCCCTAAATAAATGAGTAAGTTTCCTAAAAATTTGACACACACAAGTTCATTGTAGGTGACTCATCTCGCATCTTACTCTTTATGGTTCTGCGTTATGGTGGATCCGTCGATAGGTGCTTTATTACTTGCAGCTTCACCTGATATATTTACAAGTTATAGGCATTAAATAGACTAATGTGAATCCAAAGTCTGCAAAATAGTTAAGGAAATGATAATTGCTTGTATGAAAATTATATCAAATACGAATAAGGGAGCCTAAAAATTTAAATTGAAATTCTAGGAAGTTTAATCAGATATTCAATTATAATTAAAATTGAAGCAAATTATTTTTTCAAATTCTCATTAAAATGCAATAATAGTATCTAGAAATCAATATCCAGGTTTTTAACAGTAGTTTCTGTTCAATGCCATTTTGTTAATCACAATAATTTCCACAAGAAGTGCTGCGGCTTTAGTAAGGAAAATGGGACGTCATAACACATAAAACTCTACATTATGTAAATACGGTTTCACTTCTGTTGAAATCTAAAAACATTGAACCTGCACGTGCCACAAAATTTCGTAATAATTGTGAAACTGAGGTTCCGAAAGAACTATGACAAAATCATCCGGGAATCTAGGCATACGAGGTGTGAACAAAACAATTTAATTAAAAGCAGTTTTGCATTTTAATATAAAGTAGGTATATAAAGTTCTTGCATTGTAATTTATATATTGAAAATAGATTTACTATGTTCACACTGAATGGCAATTGTAGAAATCTTACATATACTTTCGATAAACACACAGGACAACGAAGAACAATAATAATTGACCACCTTATAAATCGACAGTACTCTACTATTAAAATGCAAGAGGCCCGACACGTAGAACAAATAATTATTTGGTGAAAACCAAAATACAGTTTAAAGAGTAAGATAATTAATTCAGAAATATCTCAAAGTTCCTAATAAAACTGAAGCAATAAAAGGAATTGGTAATGTAAATTATATCAATTTGCAAATAAAAAAGATGCAGTTGAAGGGATACGAACTCAGCTCGATTTCAGCGTCTGTGAGTACACCGGGCGGACCCGATCGCTATCCCATTCGAACAACTTCAGCAAACCTCTTAATTTCGCTTGCGGCTGTTTTGTATAGGGCGTGCTGATCGATTTTTTTGCTTTTTACGACATTTACCCTATATCTGATGTGCCGCATTTTCATCAAGGGTAAACATCTAACCTATATGCAAAATATTACTTTTATCTATTCCCGAGGTAAAGCGAAAAACAGTAACATTTTATACCTATATTAAGGTGCTCACCCTGTATACATTTGACTGAAAATAGGTATAATCGGTTTCGAGCCAAACACATAATCGGCATGCTAAGCATCGTTTTTCTCTAACAAATATGTTTTGAGTTATACCGCCAATAGGTGGACAGACGGACAGACGTAATTGAGGAAACATGTTTTTCGTCATCTGGGGACTCTGAAACGTGGAGATGTGCAGAAATCTGAAAAGATAATTTTTTCACGTTTACAATACTTTCTTCGTCTTTTAGACGAGGGAAGTAAACATAGATACAACCTAGTCTTCAAAAAATGAGTGTGTAGTATTTGTGTCAAAATAGATTAGACGGAAACCTTAGCGAAAACCTGGAAGAATCGAGTTCCATCAACAAACAACCGAGCATACAATAATCCGAAAATTCATTCTAAGGAGAACATGTGAATAAAAAATAAGGACATTGTTGGATTAACGACCACTTAATGGAGGAAATACGTTATAAAACAAGTATACATGAAGTGGCTAAATACTCAAGTCGACGAATAGAGAGATGCATATAGCATTCAAATTGACGCAAAGAAATAATAAAACTACAAAACAACAAACGTGAGTGTGGAGATGTAGAAAAACAATACGTTTGGTAGCCTCTTCACCGCGACGTTAAATTCAAATCAGATGTATTGTACGCTTTATTATTTTTATCAATTATTTGCCCTGTTTGTTTACCTAGCTAACTCAGTAATCATGAAACTCTTCTAAATACCCCAGTCCTGGATATTAACGACCATTGATTGCCAAAAACCGGAAAGTTTTCTTGGGCTAAAACTTACTTTAAGCATGTGTAGATGAAAATCCAATTTGATCACACAATAATATTGACTTTTAAACCACACAAATAAAATGATAGAGAAGACAAAGGAAAAGAGGATTAAATTTTAAAATAATGTTCAGTTACATTTACAAGTAAATAGTAGTAAAGTAATCTTATCTTCCATACAGGTGCTTTTAAACAACATTAAAATAACTCCTAAATGATTGTCCTTACAAGAGCGAACATTAAACTGCAGGAAAGCCTGCTGTTGCGCTTTCGAACGCTTCCCGCAGTATAATGCAAACGCTTATCGCATAACAGCAACCATTTTCTATATTAGGTTACCTGGAAACCGGAGCCTTAAAATTGCTGTGTCGCCCTTGAATTGGGCTCACCCCGGGTTGATTCGTATGTAAATTCCATACGAAGACAGATAATGGGAATGTCCTTCATTATTGGCTTTGTTCGCTTCGGCACCGCTCGGTCGGCTAACGTTATGGCATCAGCAATGGACGTCACGAAAATGCGTGGGTGTTTCGCAAATGTGTAATTACCCTGTACACAATTCAAACGGTGCCCGCTTAACGCAAGTTTATGCAGCAAATTTTAAATACTGCAAGTCATCAGCCGCCTCTAATATAACTTGCCGCAGGCACAATGCACTAAAGCAGCTTACACCTGAAGCTTTGGGCAATGCCAGCAAGCTACTGCATTTTAAGATCCCCGCGACGCGGCTTTGAAGTTACGTTTACCGCTGCACCCACGAAACGAAGTCTTACGGAACAGGATCGTAATGGCGCAATTTTGTTAAACTAGTTACAGTAATTAAGACTAGTTAACAGTGACAAATTAGCTATAAATGTGATTGTAAAAATAAACACTACAGGCGAAAAGGACCCGTTTCAACGTACATAGGAGGAAGAAGAATAACAGAGGTATGGAAATTTATAAGAAATATACAATCGCGACATTGGAAACAAAAGCAATAATATAAAATATTCAAACGGAGAACTAAAGCAATACTATCAGGAACTAATTACACAGATAGTGTCGATATTTCAAGAATCCATGTTACGCGAGGAAAGAGTGGCAGATATTAACTTTATAGAACTACTAGAAGGGTAGGCGAATAAAACGGTTAAAGAAATGAAAAATGCATCAACTATTCTTCTCGTTGTAGCCAGCAACTTTTTTTGACCATAGGCTTTATGCATTGGCTAAGTCTTTCTCGATTTTACATTTATTTATGCTATATGGCACTAATTATGAGTAGGGCATTATATAATTGTATATATCAGTATATATGTAAAATTGACTACTTAATTCAGTTTAAAATTGAACTTGTGTCAATAGAATTAATAAATTTTACACCTCATTTGTTCTCGTTATTTTTAAAATACCCGCCAAAAACCTTGGTTATACCAATCGATAATACAGATTTCTATTTTTTATCTTTATGACTTATGTATTTGTCATTAATCATACATTTTAGTTTAGCAGTTCTCGATTGTGTCTGTCTCAAATTATATGATGCTATTAACCCTTTCTACACCAAATATGTAAGAATTAAACTTGTGTTACAGCTTTTATGATAATATCTACTTCTTTCGAATAAAGCTTGACTAACAGAATAACCTGCAATTCATTTCAATTACAATTGCAGCCACAAATTAACTATTTATTAATTAATTGCTAATACCATTGTAGGAAATAGAAATTCTAATGATAAAACGAAGTTATTCCAATCAATTTCCTTTTATGTACATTATCATTAAGCTGCTTTATTATTATTTCATTTTAAAATGCTTTGTCGTTTTAAGACCATATCAATATATACATAATCTCGCAGACATATAAAATAGGAAAAAAGACACCTGCGACAACTACCGAGGAATAGCAGTTACAAGTACATTTAGTAAAATATAAAGAAAATTCAAAACATCAAGCTGAATAATCAGAAAAACGAAGTAGATTTAGGGCAGCTAGATTATGTCTATATAATCTGTTTTGTCTAACGAAAATAGTGCATGAAAATTGGCAATCAACAGAGAGCTCTGCAATTTCCCGACATATCAATTATGGTAACGCCTTTCGAATGAAATTGTGGGAGGTATTGGGAAACAGCAAAATTAACATTACGTTAGCCAGGGGTGCAAAAAATCTATGTGATAACCAGCGGCGAGAGTAATGCTAGAAGTAAACCTAACAACAAGAATTTAAAGTTACGAATGGGTTAAGACAGAGCATTGCATGGAAAAATGGAAATTAAACCACAGACAACGATTATAACAAAGAGGCAACTGCTTCGCGTTGCAGCGCCCAGTTATTATATAACCTAGTTTACTTTAAATCGCAGTCAAGGCTCCACAAGGGTAGCCAGTTTATCCACAGTGGTAAGACGAAGACGATGACAACGTTAATATGATAGTGACCCACAAAAGTAATTAGTCTTGCAGTAATGATGTGCTCGAGGTTGGGGTTCCAGACATCAAGAAAACATAAAGCCAGGTGTTGTAAAAAGCCTTTACGATAGACCCAAAGTTGTTTGCTCTAATAATGACATCCTCAAAAGGGGAAGCACTTATTATAAATGTTTTAAAAAATAACGGTTATCTCGAGACTATTATTCGGAACATTTTCGATATAGGAAACAATAACACGCATGTACAATTACAATTAAAAATACAACACTATTTGATGAAAAATTAAACGAATTGGAAATATGTTTAATGTCAGTGTCAAGTCATTTACTTGGGTTACTTTAGGTTATTCGCACTTTCCTAGAACTCCAGTAAAATAAGCTAAGTCCTTCTAGTTAATTTTTAAATTAATTAGTTAATTGTTGAAAACGAAAGTAGATATTTTTTATTTGGTAGTGTGGCGAAATACCCAAAGAAATAGCATGATTATTTCAGAACTTAGTATTTCCACCAGCAAGCGTCGGATTAGATTTATTCAATAAACAGAGGCCCTGAGGGGGTTGCTTAATTTAGTTACAATAGAACGCTAGTGCGCAAAATCTAAGTGGTTTGAACGGGTCTAATTTGGCAGATTTTCCCTGAGCACAGATTGGCACTGCTATTGCACGCAGGCGCAGTTAGAATAAAGGTCCTAAATGATAGCAGCTCACAAGGTATCAAAGCTCGGTGGGGGTTTTCGCGATTAGTGGGTATTTCTGCTTAGTACTTGAGGGAAAATGGGCAAGGCGTCCAAGTCGTATTCAGCAAGTGATTACTCCACCGTAAGTGGAATAACACCCTTAATGAGCGATAGCGACCCTCTCAAAATACGAATCTTCCTCATGACCCATTCTAGCTCCATTCAAAGACGCGACCCTTCTGTTCTAGCAACGAGAGCTTTCTCCCAGGATACGTAAAGCTGAGGTGGGGAATGCAGCGCGTAAGGAGGCGCTCCCTCAAAGGCTGAAGAGACCAAGCTAGCGTGCAAGTTAGTCTTCAACTTCTTCCATTTAACTAAGTCCTGAGGAAATAATTTTATTTCCACGATACCCACACCCTACCAATTGGTATAGGTTCTTCGGGCAATCTAGCCTCATCATCGGGTCAAAAAACAAAGAAGATCAAGATTTCCATGGCTATCGATCATATGTTGGGGTATAAAAGCAGCCTACGAAACAAAAGGAAATTTTCACACGAAGGAAATCGGAGACCATCGAATATTATGGTATACCTATACAAAACGATAAGGATGAAAATAATTTAACAAAACAGGAAGTACAATGCGACAGCCACCCACAGGCGAAACAATGAACGTCACTTTGTGATGGAATTTCTATTTTGGAGTAAACAGAAAAACTGAGGACTATCTAGAGATAAAGTATGAAAATTTAATGCATAGGAACGCAAATTAAAAAAAAAATCAGATTTAGATTTACAAAGAGCATGGCGAATAAATTATAGAGTACTTAGATTTATGACACATACAGTTAATTCCTACAGAAAACTCAAGTAAAATAGACCCACCTGGCCATTTTGTTGATAGCAAAATACCATGTGACTAATTTATTATTCAAGCAAGAACATTAAGATGCACGTCATACTGGCCTGGAATTAACATTAGCGTCAATACATACGTCTAAAATTTTTATTCTTGATTCGTTGGCAGCAAAGCGAAGAGGCAGTTCACCTCGATCAAATCGACTAATTTTGAAAGATTTTAGAAGGTAGTTATTGAGCGAGTAAACGAGTTTTACGAAATTCTGCATTAACATACGACAAAATATCGAATTTCCTGAATTCATGACCCTTCAAAACCCTAAATCATGATCCCAATAATGTAACTCTCTTTTTCTTATTGGTAGCTCACTAACAGCTCTAGTAGATCCATCGCTGTAAAAAATCTCGACCAACCGTTTTTCTAGTACCAGTCACTGGAGCAGCTACGTTAGCATTTCTGAAGTGAGAAAGTGAAGAAAGCAGCAATCTTATTTACCCAATTAAAACCTGGAGATGATGTCATCTTTCGAGAAAAAAATAACCACCCCTGAACTAACCAATGGGGAGAATTGAAGTGATAACATACCGGATCAGACGGTATCATGCGAGTGGTCTCCGCAAAAATATTCGTGGTGCGTTGATAAAAGTACGAGGGGAGTTTTTTATGTTATCTACCTAGCTATGAAAGCAATATGCTGTTGGGACATCTTTCTTATGTCAAGTTTCTGTGACATTTTATAGTGCCATCTTGAAGTTTGGGTCCAATCGCTTACCATTTGCCATTTTTATGTCTATTTAAAGAAGTGAACATGAGTGATTTGAAAGTTGAACACAGAAGCGTCATAAAATTTCTGTTGAAACAAGGCAGTGGCCCGAAGAATATTTATGAGACAATGGTGGCAGTGTATGGAGAAAATAAGCCGTCTTATTTCCAAGTGAAATATAGGTGCAAGCAGTTCAAATGGTGCAAGGGATCCATTCATGATGACCCAAAGTGTGCAAGACCTTTGAAAGCACGGACTGAATAAATCATCAACAAAGTTCAAGATTTGGTGTTGACTGACCGCCGAGTAAAAGTTTCAGTTATTGCTAGAGAAATAGAAATATCAGAAACAAGTGTTTTTAAAATTCTACACGAAGATTTGGGAATGAGCAAAGTGTCGGCACGATGGATTCCCAAGCTGCTCAGTCCTGAAGAAAAACTTTGAGAACGACAAATTTGACTGCTTTATCAATCCCAAGATGAAAATTTCTTCTATAGAATAGTAACTGGAGATGAGACCTGGGTACACTACTGAGACCCTTCCACGAAACAAGAGTCCATGTAATAGATTCATAAGGACTTTCCTCCACCCAAGAAGGCAAAGACGCAATTTTCTGCGGGAAAGTAATTGCTACAGTTTTGTGGGATGCGGAGGGGATATTCTTAATTGAGTATATGGCAAGAGGGACTACAATAACGGGGAATGTCTACAAAGACACAATTAAGAACTTGAAAGCGGCTATACGCGAAAAAATACCCCACAATCATGCTCAGAAAACTCTGCACGACAATTGCAGAGTATAATATAAAGCACAAATTGTTCAAGCAGTAGTCAATGAAGGCGGCTTTGAGGAATTACAACATCCACCCTACAGTCCCGACCTCGCCTCCAGTGAGTATTATCTCTTTCCAAAACTCAAAAAGCACTTGAGAGGGCATAGCTTTGAATCCAATGACGAATTGGAAAACGCCGTGGAGTCGTAGTTTGCAGAATTACCAAAAGGATTTTTTTCGAAGGCATTAGAAAAACGTTAGAATGAGTGTGTTAGTGTTAATGGTTTTGACGTTGCAAAATAAAATTTTGTTTGTTCTATAACTCGTTGTTTTCATAGCTAGGTAGATAATATTAAAAACACCACTCGTAAATAAATATGTATAGTTGATATTTAAACCAATAGAGCTCTAATTTATTCATATTTCAAATGTTTTTATAACAGAAATGGTTATGTTGTGTCGTTATAGACGGAAGTATTTATATCAGGGTTAAAATAATTTCCTTTGTAAATTTAATGTTAGAGTGTATATGTCGCAGCCACATAAGGTAATTTAGCACTTCACGAAGTGTCTAACCACACTGGACACATGCTGTAATTCAATCGTCTTATTAATAACTAGAGCATCTCTCCAAAAATATTGGATTCTGCGAAGTGTCAGCAGGGAGTTCGACAGATACTGTACATTTTTAAAGTATGTACTCAGCCCAATTTGGACAGCTTAGAGGGTCCGAAGGTATTTGGACTGATGGTGTAACGTGAATTGCTACACTTTTTACAATGTAATGTACTGTACATTGGAACAAAAGAAAATGATTCTTATTGTATTGAATAATACGAACAAATACCAGAAAAAATATGATGCAAATCCACTCTATAATAAAATCCTATGTTGGTCTGTGTGTAAGTTCGGATGTCCGCCGTTTTTTCATTTTGACTGGACGTCCAGGGAAGAGCCCCGAAAGCCCACATGGAGAGGGGCGCAGTCCCGGGGGCCCCTTTGGAGAGGGGCGCAGCCCCGGGGGCCCCTTTGGAGAGGGGCGCAGCCCCGAGGGCCCCCTTGGAGAGAGGCGGAGCCCCGAGAGCCCACTTGGAGAGGGGCGCAGGCCCGGGGGCCCCGTTGGAGAGGGGCACAGCCCCGGGGGCCCCCTTGGGAAGGGGCACAGCCCCGGGGGCCTTCCTGGAGTGGGGCGAAGCTCTGAGGGCCCCTTTGGAGAGGAGCGCAGCCCCGAAAGCCCACATGGAGAGGGGCGCAGTCCCGGGGGCCCCTTTGGAGAGGGGCGCAGCCCCGAGGGCCCCCTTGGAGAGAGGCGGAGCCCCGAGAGCCCACTTGGAGAGGGGCGCAGGCCCGGGGGCCCCGTTGGAGAGGGGCACAGCTCCGGGGGCCCCCTTGGGAAGGGGCACAGCCCCGGGGGCCTTCCTGGAGTGGGGCGAAGCTCTGAGGGCCCCTTTGGAGAGGAGCGCAGCCCCGAAAGCCCACATGGAGAGGGGCGCAGTCCCGGGGGCCCCTTTGGAGAGGGGCGCAGCCCCGAGGGCCCCCTTGGAGAGAGGCGGAGCCCCGAGAGCCCACTTGGAGAGGGGCGCAGGCCCGGGGGCCCCGTTGGAGAGGGGCACAGCCCCGGGGGCCCCCTTGGGAAGGGGCACAGCCCCGGGGGCCTTCCTGGAGTGGGGCGAAGCTCTGAGGGCCCCTTTGGAGAGGAGCGCAGCCCCGAAAGCCCACATGGAGAGGGGCGCAGTCCCGGGGGCCCCTTTGGAGACCGCGCAATAGCGCGCGCAGCCCCGTTTGAAAAAACGTTATAAAACTTTCAAAACTTCCTATCTCTAGGAACATTACTCGTTTTCACATTGCTTTTCTACATTTAGCTCTCCTGTCAAAACTGTCAACTGTCGTAAACGCCCTCTGCGGTTAAATAACTAAACTGTAACTGTAAATCTGTAAACGTCAGATCAATGATTCAATCGTGTTGTTATTACAGCGAGTATAGAAAGCGCCACTCCAGTCGATAAATAGTAGGTACTAAATTTTCAAGTTTTTAGTTTAAAAGAAAAAGTAACAAAAATGATACTTATAGTAACAAAGTAACCAACTAAATGGAAAAGTATCAATTTTGTTACAAAAGTAACAACTTTCACAACCCTGCACAGACCGCGTCTTCGAGCTCAACACCCGAATTCGACCGTAAATTGTGTCTTTGGCCCGGAATCGATCCCATGACGTCCAGATTTCCAGACAAAATACTCCACCACTGCGCCATTCTGCAGAATCCATTCTAGACAGACCAGTCTAGACAGTTGACACGTTGCAGCCGATTGTTCTCGAACCTTCCACCGTTCTAGACAGCTCGAGCAGACGCGCCCGCTGATTCGAGCGATCATTCGCAGCAGAGAACGGTCGGGTCTTCTCGGTCCGTTTCGACGCAATTCAAACAAAGATGGACGACGACATAACAATTGAGAACGTAGTGCAGAGAGAGGGAGATGGAAATGAGATGTTGCCGGAGTTTCACTTCGAGGTGCCGTTGGAGAGAGAGAGTTTTGAGAGAGCAGCCCCGTCTGCGGTAGGAGAGAGAGGTTTTCTGGATAATAGCGTGATTTATCACTACATTAAACAGATTTTTTACAACACCAACCCCATGACCAACCAAAAAGTGACGATTGACTAATCCTACTAACCTAATCTTGCTGATGTACTACCTAATGGACGTTTTCCAGCCAAGATGTAATTAATCCACTAACCCCACTAACCTAACTAATCGTAACTAATTCACTAACCCCAGAGAGAGGGAGATGGAAATGAGATGTTGCCGGAGTTTCACTTCGAGGTGCCGTTGGAGAGAGCGCAATTTGCGCGCGAAGCGTCGTTTATACAATAATAGGCACTATTCCTGACACAAGAGAGAATAATTTTTATTATTGTATTGTACAATTTAAGATTAAGAAAATACAGTATTATTATTATTGTAAGTTAATACTAGATTTCTAGTTATAGTTATGCATGATTTCGTGACAAGGAGGACAGAGTCTTACCCGTCCCGAAAACGCATTTTTTTGTGCGAATGAAACATACTATTTTTTTGTCAAACTACTCATAAATTCGGTAATATGACTTAGTATTTAGAATCAAACATTGTAGGCAACATTGTAGAAAAATGTTCAAAGACCAATTGCAGGAGTTTATCGAAGCGAATAAGATTATAAGTGGCAAACAATCCTGATTCGGAAGCAAGCATTCGTGTGAAACGGCATTAAATCTAGTTTTAGTGGAGAAGTGAACTTGATCAACAGAAAAGTGTAGTGGCCGTGTTTCTAGATTATAAAAGTGCTTTTGAAACAATCGATAGAAAAAAAATTATTACAAAACTGGACGAATATGGAATACGGGGAATCGAGAAACAATAGTTCGAGAGTTATCTATTTTCTCGAACCCAAACAAGTGTGTATGATGAAGAGGAATCGACGGAAATTTTTAACACATTGGGAGTTCTTCAGGGATCTGTATTAGGTCCATTGCTATTTCTACTGTACATCAATGATCTGGAAATAAATGTCAAACACTGCTCGCTAAATTTGTTTGCTGACGACACATTAGTTTGGGTAACTGCTGAAAATACTACTGATGCCGTCAACCAAATAAATAGAGATCTTGAGATAACATCACAGTGGTTACAAATCAACAAACTAAAATTAAAAATTGCCAAAACAAAGTGCATAATTGTGTCAAATAAAATTAATAGTGAAAATATAACTATTAAAGTAAAAATAGACGGTCTAGACTCTAGAACTACCACTACTTAACATAGGCCTTTTAGCACTAGCTTGTTTCACTAAAAGTGACGTTTTATAATTTAATCGTGTTTAAAGAGATCAGCTGTTTACTTTTAGAGCATGTGTGGTATAAAGTGAAGTGAGGTTATAAACCACAATTTCGAACTTGAAGTGAAGTTGTAAAGTTATTCTAGTTACTTCTTGCAATAGAGGTACCTAAAGTGTTTTTTAAACAATTAAAGCGTTATGTAATGAATACAGTCAGATGTGTAGTAGTAATAATTACCTTTGATAACTGACTTTGACAGTACTGGCTTCACAAACATTCACCTGCGCGTCAAGGGCTACTGTTCATTATGACATAAATTATAACTGTCGTAGATGCAACCTTTGTTAAATCGACTTTTATGGATTAATAACAGTAAATTTAAGGTCGTAAAAAATATTGTATGCAATTCGTGTTAAAAGTGGTTTATGCACGAGACATTCATGTCTCGTGCATAAACCTCAACTTTTAGCACTTGTTGCATAAATAGCTATTTCGTAGTAACACAAATTTTATAATTAAGAAAGTTTTATAAAAATGGAATTTTTAGGACGGATAGCTAGTAAACTAAGTATTAATGCTAGAATTCTAGACTATAAAACCATTATTGCGGCACACTTTGATTAGTGTGCAAGTTTCCTCTTTCTTTGTTACGAAGTGGATTTGCAAATGTTGCAAAAACAACAAAACAGAGGGATGCGAAATATTTTACGATGTTCTAAATATACTAATATTGAGTTAATGCTGAATACGTTACAATGGATAAGTATCAAACAGCATATTTATTTTAATACAATGGTTTTGATTTACAAAGCCATTAATAATTTATTACCAAATTATATGTCGGATCATTTGATACTAAATGCCGACGTTCATCAATATAAAACAAGGAATGGATTTAGGCTGCCTAAATGAAACAAAGCGAGTACACAAAATTCTCTATATTACAAGGGACTGAAAGTCTATAATTCGCTTCTTCAGGATGTTAAAAAATGACAAACGTTTATGGTTTTAAAATATATTTAAGCAGCTTTGTGAAACAATACAATTAATATTAATGTTATTAATAATAATAAGTTAAGATATAATAATGATTCTATGTACTAGTATATTATACTAAATAAATGAACTTACTTACTTACTTATTTCAATTTTGACAATTTTCAGCAGTATCTTGTAACGTTATCTTGCCTTCTCATTTATGATAATGAATCAATCGATGGGATTTTTTTTTTCACATTTTACATATATATTGTTGGTATTTTTTCTAAATACATTCTATAAACCAAGGGCTCTTTGGCCCACATATTGTACTAGATTTATGATGACGCTGAGAGATTCAGCTTATAAACGATTTTTAAAAGTCTAAATGCCCGGAACGTTGGAATTAGTTACTAAGAACTTTTGTTACTGTATATGTAAGAAATGAGAAGAAAGCGTACTTAAATTATAAATTTAGACAGAGTAACTCTAATCATTTTTGGCGAGAATTGAAAAATTGTGATGTCTATAATAATCAAGGTATTGATCAACAAAATCTTCGTTTTCCTAGGATTTACGAAACTGTAATGTCCGATATTACTGAAAACTTTAATTTTGATGCTGTTACAGAGGAGTTTGTTCTCCAGAAAATACATTTTATTACTTCTCGAGCCTCCGGAAGCGATGACATTAACATACTGATGACTGATGACACCTGTGTTGCCATGTTTTGGTGCGTATTTCCTAATCAATGAAAAATAGCTCATGTAAAGCCTATAAGTGAAGTTAACGTACCTAAAGAATTAAAGGACCTTAGACCTATCAGCATTCTTCCTGTTCTGTCAAAGGTCTTGGAGAAGATGGTGGATTTACAAATCAGAGCATGCTTCAATACACATCGGCTATTTTTAGACTTACAGTCTAGTTTCTATGTACTTACGCTTAAACCATCATGGACGAGTGCAAATTTCGGTGATGGTTCCAATGTTATATCACTTTGAGGTTATAAACATTTAAAATTGTAATTATCCCGATTAATTACCAAATACTTATACGCATTTTGCTAATGCGATCTGTTACAAAGTGAAAAAAAATGTACATACCTAGGGGTTCAAATGAGCCCACACGGAAAACTAGAAGGAGACATTATCTAACGAATTGGAGCAGCAGGAATACTCTTGAATCTCATTTAAAACACGTTCCTGGAGAAAACGAGATGTCTAAAGAAACTCTAATAGAACTGCACTGACCGGCAAAATTACCCGCTCATTTTTTATATTTCAAAACTTATTTAATGCAATGTTATTATACTTCTTTTGTCTCATAATTATTTAGAATACTTACCTTTGGCAAAACCATGAACAAATCGAGTAACATTAAATGATAGAGGTGTTAAATAGTTTACTAACATTGTATTTAGTGAATTTATTCTTTTTGTAGCATTGTTAGCGATAATTAAACAGTCAGTTTTACATTATGTAAGTACAAAATTTAGATAATTTCAAGTGAAAGTAGATAAAGCTAAAGCCACGAGAATTGTCACTCCCTTAGAGGATTCCAAGGAACTGTAGCTAAAGAGTAGGTGTACTAGAATCGGTCGTTCTAGAAAATGAAAACAGGTATCGTCAAATAAATCGATACAGCAGAAGACCTGGACAAGGCCGCCGAAGGTCAACCTCCTGTTTGTACAATCGGTTTCTTTTGCTGCATTCGTTAACCAATAGGACGCACACTACTCCAGAGCTTCAGAACGCACTCTTTGAAGTTAGGCGAGTTCATCTAAGCGAAAGTACGGCAAGAAAAGATTGGCAGAAGCAGGTTTATGCGCTAGAACACCGGAAAAAGGCCCTCGTCTCCTCCCGCACCATAAAACTAAGCAATTAAGATTTGTCGATTTACATGAGCATTGGGTAAGAGATGAATGATTCAAGCTACTTTTTACTAATGAACCTAGGTTTGCCTTGCAATTTCTGAATGATCGTCAAATGGTCTGTAGAAGGCCAGGAAAACAATATTGACCGTGTACGATGATCCCCAACGAACCATTCGGTAGTGGGTCAGTCAAGGTCTGGGCAGGTATAAATTCTAATGATAAAATAGCACTTGTTGTGTTCGCTGGTAACTCTGTGAATGCGGATAGATACGTTAGGAAAGTTCTTGAAGCTCATGTAGTACCTGCTGCACACTAAATGGAAAGAAATTTCTTAGTAATTCAAGACTAGTCCCGCCCACACGTTGCCAACGTAATACAACTGTATTTGCAAGACTTGGAAATTCCTGAAATTTGGCAGCCTAGACTTAAATATCATTGAACATGTTTGGGGCATGCTAGCGAGAAGAAGAAGAATAAGAATACACATACCAGATAGACTTCACGAACTGATAGCAGTACTGGCAGAAGAATGAGACAACTTCCGTTAAGAATTATTTTCAAATTTAGTAGCTATCCACCCTAGAAGAGGCAATACCAAATACTAACGTCAAAACACGTTCAATTTTTATTCTTTGTGCTCCTTTGTTATGTTGTACCATTTCAATTAAATATTTATTTCCTTTTATTGTATCTGTTTTGACTAATATTCACCGTCACGAAATGCATCGTTTGCCTTTACTTGATCAACTGGAATAGAATAGAGACCTTTTATATAGTTAGGTAAGAGTCGGGCAAGCGCGAGTCAATTTTTGATAGGTTACGATCCACTGCGCATACTCAGTAATCTGAAATGGAAATTTGAACAGCGACTTTGGTAATGACAATTAAATGACGTAAGTAGAATAAGGGCCGCTATCCCCTCCACTTTTTATTTGATTCGCGGATTCGCGGTTTAATTCGCGGATTTCGCGGTTTTGATTCGCGGATTGACCCAATTAATTTCGCGGTTTGATCTAATTAATTTTGCGGTTTGATCTAATTAATTTCGCGGTTTGATCTAATTAATTTTCACATGTGCTACTGATTAAATTACGCGGCGGACTTCTGGAATTACACTGCGGCCATCTTGGTTTTCTGGCGCGAATATTTGAATTTAAATTTTTTCCGATTTTTTCTAAGTTCAATTGTTTGAATTTAAACTTCCCGGGGTGTCGGCCATCTTTGGTTTTTGCGCGCGCACTTCTCACGGCTGTCGTTTTTAATTTTGAATTTTCGCGGAAATATTTGAATTTCAAACTGGTAGATCTCTCTCTCTCTTCTACTCCTTGCTTGTCTCTCTCTTGCATTCACTCGCGGAAATATTTGAATTTCAAACTGGTAGATCTATTTCTCTCTCTTCTGCTCCTTGGTTGTCTCTCTCTTGCAGTCACAGGATGGATGTTTAATTTAAAAAAATCTCTGGCGGACTTGGATTTGAACCCTCTACGTTTGCATACACATTGGGCTCACATCGATCGATGCCGCTACACCACGGAGCGCTACGGGATTTAAAGGGTTTGAACAAAACGTCATTTCCCTGCTCTGACGTTACGCTGGCAGATAAAAAACAAACTATTTTTTGAGAAATATGATTTATAAGAACGGGAATGTATAGCTTATTGTGTTTAAAGGTAGATACAATTTTTAAAAAATTAGATTTGTAACGGCTTTTGCTAGAAATAATTATTTTATTTTTATTATTAGTCCCGGTATTACAAACAGCCAGTGAAAGTTTGCACTTCGGATTCTGACCATCAGTTCGAATATATTCCTGAAATACTAAGTATGAAAAGGTCTCATATAATATTATTAAATTATTTATAAAACCACGGCTATTATCCATTTTTCATATTTGAAATGCTAGAATATAATTAATTTTATGTTGCTATGCGTAATTACAAAAGACATTATAGCCCCGAGCTTTCTATTTGTCATCCTCAATTGGCCTAACAGGTCGTTGCCTGTCGGTCACAATTATATATATCGGCAATAAGATAACATGAACAAGAAGATACACGTATTGCTTGAGTAAGAAAGAGATAAACATAACAGCAAATATTCGTTGTAACACCGAGATTGACATGTTTGGTTTTATTTTATAAGAAAGCGTCTGAAATTGTGTCATTATATCGATCAAAACTGCATTTTAGTTTAAAAAATTCCAGTATAAATGCAAACGGACGAAAATAAAAACGCAATTGACCACAAATTAACATAAATTTGAATAAAACAGAGAATTTCGTTGAAAAATGTTTGTTTTAGTTTTAAAAACTCCAGTATAAATGCAAACGAACGAAAATAAAAACGCAATTGGCCACAAAGTAACATAATTTTGAATAAAAACACACATTTTGTTGAAAAAATGTTCTGTTTCACTTAAAATTTTACAAAACTGACATCATGTTACTTGAAATTATACAAAAAAACGACATTTTTATCCAATAAGCGATAAAAAATACGCCATCTCACATTATTTCACTTCAAAAATTATCACAATTCGTTTTATAAATCGTTTTGTAAAACGAAAATGATGTAAAACCAGTTTTAAGAGTTATTTCTAAGCATAATTTTGCAAATGTTTTACACTTTTTTCTCTAACTTGTTGCAGTTTTAGCAAGATTTGAATAAAAAACAGCAATTTCTACAGCAGTTTTAGTAAGATTTGAATAAAAACACACAATTTTGTTGAAAAAATGTTCTGTTTCACTTAAAATTTTACAAAACTGACATCATGTCACTTGAAATTATACAAAAAAAAACGACATTTTTATCCAATAAGCAATAAAAAATACACCATCTCACATTATTTCACAATTCGTTTTATAAATCGTTTTGTAAAACGAAAATGATGTAAAAACGGTTTTAAGAGTTATTTCTAAGCATAATTTTGCAAATGTTTTACACTTTTTTCTCTAACTTGTTGCAGTTTTAGCAAGATTTGAATAAAAAACAGCAATTTCTACAGCAGTTTTAGTAAGATTTGAATAAAAACACACAATTTTGTTGAAAAAATGTTCTGTTTCACTTAAAATTTTACAAAACTGACATCATGTCACTTGAAATTATACAAAAAAACGACATTTTTATCCAATAAGCGATAAAAAATACACCATCTCACATTATTTCACAATTCGTTTTATAAATCGTTTTGTAAAACGAAAATGATGTAAAAACGGTTTTAAGAGTTATTTCTAAGCATAATTTTGGAAATGTTTTACAATTTTTTCTCTAACTTGTTGCAGTTTTAGCAAGATTTGAATAAAAAACAGCAATTTCTGCAGCAGTTTTAGTAACATTTGAATAAAAACACAATTTCGCTGAAAAATGTGTTGGTCCACATCATCTCACATAAATTTTTACAAAAACTGACATCATGTCACTTGAAATTATACAAAAAACGACATTTTTTACTCAACATACGACGAAAATTGAACAAAAAACATTCAATTACACAGCATCTCACATAAATTTTTACAAAATCGCCATCATGTTACATAAACTATGCATAATTTTGCAATTGTTTTACACTTTTTATAAAATGCACCGCTCAAAATTAAAAGAAATCGCAATTTCATTGAAAAAATCTACTACCACAATCATTTCGATAAACAAAATTCAAAAAATCTTATACTTTTGATGGAAATATATGTATGTCGACCACAAATTAACATAATTTTTGAATAAAAACGCGCAATTCGTTGAAAAAAAATGTTCTGACACCATCAAAACACGCAATTTCATTGAAAAATTTTCTACCACAAGCATCTCGACCAGCAAAATTTCAGTTACGTAGGCTCATTGTTCATTTTTATTACGAAAATTAACTCAAAATTGAACAAAAATCACACAATTACACAACATCTCACATAAATTTTTACAAAAATCGACATCATGTCACATAAATTATACAAAAAATGACATCATGTCAGTTGAAATTATACAAAATATATATATGTTGACCACAAATTAACATAAATTTGAATAAAAACACGTAATTTCGTTGAAAAAATGTTCTGGCCCCGTCATTTTACTTAAAATTTTACAAAACTGCCATCATATTACTTGAAATTATGCAAAATATATGTATGTTGATCACAAATTAACATAAACCTGAATAAAACACACAATTTCGTTGAAAAATTTGCAAATGTTTTACACTTTTTATAAAATGTGTCGCTCAAAATTAAAAGAAATCACAATTTTTAAATTATATCACGCCATTATGAAATCGTAGATTGATTTTTTGAAATTTTACACTTTGTAACTGTAAAATAACTTCAAATACTAATATTTTAGCTTTAGATTTTGTAATTATTGCAGATTCGTGAAAAACAAAAGCAGAGTAGAAATAAAAAAACACAAACACTTTGTAATAAACAAATATATTGTTCTTATTTCGTATAATACTTAATAATATAAAAATAAATGTACATCTGAATGTCTTATTTTCTAAAAATCCGCTAGCAATTTTCAAAACTGTAGTTTGAGGTGTACAACATTTCAAATTAAAAAGGCTGCAAGTAATAAAATCAGAAGTTTAAGACGCTCCCAAGCCAGTCGCACAATTCTTGTAGGAAGTTGATCAGAAGCAAAAACAGGGCGTTTCACATTCAACAGACTCGGGATTGTTTGCAATATTTTCTGAACTTCCATTGTATTCATTGCGCCACCAATCGGATAAAATTAGTGTTTTCCAATGCACACACCGGCGAACAGATATTGTGATTAAGGCAGCGTACGGCAGTAGTAGTTTTTCGCAGAACTTTTAAAGATGGGCACTCGAGATCTTCCAGATTCACGACGATTTTATTCAGAAAACTTAGAACCTCCTTTTTTCTTGACCCTTAACGTACACTTTTTAAAATTTTTTGAGAACTCTTGCTAGCTCAGTTTCAAATTCATCAAAATGTATAGAACCAGAATTCCAAGCTAGACCGTGGTGTCTATGCTCCAGATAGTTTATGCCTTTTTTAACGAAATAGGGCAGAGTGGCATAATTTGCAGGAGGTTTTAAAACGAAAATTGCTAGCTGATTACCATCTGCGCTGAAATAACAGCCACTTCTTTCGGAATAAACTGTTTCTTCTCACCACGAAACCCTTGTAGATCTACGAAGGCAGTGTCCATACCGCCGTTTCGTTTTGGGCCCATCTTCAGATGCACTAGGTAACAGAACACAATGACTTAAAACGAGTTAGTGCGGTATCGGTTTGGACAGCTGGTTTTACAAATTTTAAAATAAAAGGAGGTGGAAACACTGCGTGCGTCGCATAGCAGACAGGTTGGCTCGAGCACTCTCTGCATAATTAAGAAAACAACTAGTTTAAAACCCTTCTATTTGCAATTTCAAACAATATTTCATATAAATTAAGCCATGTACAAATTTCGAAACTGGGTTTGATATATATTTTATCGAAAGACTTGATCCTAAGCTACCGTTTTATTATTTGTCGTGATTCGTCATCGCCGATTTTACAAGAGCCAACCTGTCTGCTGTGTTACGCACGCAATGTATCCATACCTTTTTATTTTAAAATTTTATAAATCCAGAGGCCCGACTGATGCCGCACTAACTCGTTTTAAACCATTGTACTCTCTTACCTGGTGCGGCAGCATCCTGGGCTTATGGTTTTACAAATTTTAAATTAAAAAGGGATGGAGTCATTGCGTGCGTCACACAGCAGACAGATTGGCTCTTGTAAAATTAATCGATAACGAATTACGACAAATAGTAATAAAACGGCAGCTTAGGATCAAGTCTTTCGATAAAATATATATCAAACCCAGTTTCGAAATTTGTACATGGTTTAATTTATATGAAATATTGTTTGAAATTGCAAATAGAAGGGTTTTAAACTAGATGTTTTCTTAATTATGCAGAGAGTGCTCGAGCCAACCTGTCTGCTATGCGACGCACGCAGTGTTTCCACCTCTTTTTATTTTAAAATTTGTAAAACCAGCTGTCCAAACCGATACCGCACTAACTCGTTTTAAGTCATTGTGTTCTGTTACCTAGTGCATCTGAAGATGGGCTCTAAACGAAACGGCGGTATGGACACTGCCTTCGTAGATCTACAAGGGTTTCGTGGTGAGAAGAAACAGTTTATTCCGAAAGAAGTGGCTGTTATTTCAGCAGATGGTAATCAGCTAGCAATTTTAGTATTTAAAACCTCCTGCAAATTATGTCACTCTGCCCTATTTCGTTAAAAAAGGCATAAACTATCTGGAGCATAGACACCACGGTCTAGCTTGGAATTCTGGTTCTATACATTTTGATGAATTTAAAACTGAGCTAGCAAGAGCTCTCAAAAAATTTGAAAAAGTGTACGTTAAGGGTCAAGAAAAAAGGAGGTTCTAAGTTTTCTGAATAAAATCGTCGTGAATCTGGAAGATCTCGAGTGCCCATCTTTAAAAGGTCTGCGAAAAACTACTACTGCCGTACGCTGCCTTAATCACAATATCTGTTCGCCGGTGTGTGCATTGGAAAACATACTAATTTTATCCGATTGGTGGCGCAATGGATACAATGGAAGTTCAGAAAATATTGCAAACAATCCCTAGTCTGTTGAATGTGAAACGCCCTGTTTTTGCTTCTGATCAACTTCCTACAAGAATTGTGCGACTGGCTTGGGAGCGTCTTAAACTTCTGATTTTATTACTTGCAGCCTTTTTAATTTGAAATGTTGTACACCTCAAACTACAGTTTTGTAAATTGCTAGCGGATTTTTAGAAAATAAGACATTCAGATGTACATTTATTTTTATATTATTAAGTATTATACGAAATAAGAACAATCTATTTGTTTATTACAAAGTGTTTGTGTTTTTTTATTTCTACTCTGCTTTTGTTTTTCACGAATCTGCAATAATTACAAAATCTAAAGCTAAAATATTAGTATTTGAAGTTATTTTACAGTTACAAAGTGTAAAATTTCAAAAAATCAATCTACGATTTCATAATGGCGTGATATAATTTAAAAATTGTGATTTCTTTTAATTTTGAGCGACACATTTTATAAAAAGTGTAAAACATTTGCAAATTTTTCAACGAAATTGTGTGTTTTATTCAGGTTTATGTTAATTTGTGATCAACATACATATATTTTGCATAATTTCAAGTAATATGATGGCAGTTTTGTAAAATTTTAAGTAAAATGACGGGGCCAGAACATTTTTTCAACGAAATTACGTGTTTTTATTCAAATTTATGTTAATTTGTGGTCAACATATATATATTTTGTATAATTTCAACTGACATGATGTCAGTTTTTGTAAAAATTTATGTGAGATAATTTGTAATTGGGTGATTTTTATAAAATTTTCATCGTGTGTTGAATTAAAATGTCATTTTTTGTATAATTTATGTGACATGATGTCGATTTTTGTAAAAATGTATGTGAGATGTTGTGTAATTGTGTGATTTTTGTTCAATTTTGAGTTAATTTTCGTAATAAAAATAAACAATGAGCCTACGTAACTGAAATTTTGCTTGTGGTAGAAAATTTTTCAATGAAATTGCGTGTTTTGATGGTGTCAGAACATTTTTTTTCAACGAATTGCGCGTTTTTATTCAAAAATTATGTTAATTTGTGGTCGACATACATATATTTCCATCAAAAGTATAAGATTTTTTGAATTTTGTTTATCGAAATGATTGTGGTAGTAGATTTTTTCAATGAAATTGCGATTTCTTTTAATTTTGAGCGGTGCATTTTATAAAAGTGTAAAACAATTGCAAAATTATGCATAGTTTATGTAACATGATGGCGATTTTGTAAAAATTTATGTGAGATGTTGTGTAATTGAGTGATTTTTGTTCAATTTTTGTCGTATGTTGAGTAAAAAATGTCGTTTTTTGTATAATTTCAAGTGACATAATGTCAGTTTTTGTAAAAATTTATGTGAGATGATGTGGACCAACACATTTTTCAGCGAAATTGTGTTTTTATTCAAATCTTACTAAAACTGCTGCAGAATTGCTGTTTTTTATTCAAATCTTGCTAAAACTGCAACAAGTTAGAGAAAAAATTGTAAAACATTTCCAAAATTATGCTTAGAAATAACTCTTAAAACCGTTTTTACATCATTTTCGTTTTACAAAACGATTTATAAAACAAATTGTGATCATTTTTTAAGTGAAATAATGTGAGATGGTGTATTTTTTATAGCGTATTAGATAAAAATGTCGTTTTTTGTATAATTTCAAGTGACATGATGTCAGTTTTGTAAAATTTTAAGTGAAACAGAACATTTTTTCAACAAAATTGTGTGTTTTTATTCAAATCTTACTAAAACTGCTGTAGAAATTGCTGTTTTTTATTCAAATCTTGCTAAAACTGCAACAAGTTAGAGAAAAAAGTGTAAAACATTTGCAAAATTATGCTTAGAAATAACTCTTAAAACCGTTTTTACATCATTTTCGTTTTACAAAACGATTTATAAAACGAATTGTGAAATAATGTGAGATGGTGTATTTTTTATCGCTTATTGGATAAAAATGTCGTTTTTTGTATAATTTCAAGTGACATGATGTCAGTTTTGTAAAATTTTAAGTGAAACAGAACATTTTTTCAACAAAATTGTGTGTTTTTATTCAAATCTTACTAAAACTGCTGTAGAAATTGCTGTTTTTTATTCAAATCTTGCTAAAACTGCAACAAGTTAGAGAAAAAAGTGTAAAACATTTGCAAAATTATGCTTAGAAATAACTCTTAAAACTGTTTTTACATCATTTTCGTTTTACAAAACGATTTATAAAACGAATTGTGATCATTTTTTAAGTGAAATAATGTTAGATGGTGTATTTTTTATCGCTTATTGGATAAAAATGTCATTTTTTTGTATAATTTCAAGTAACATGATGTCAGTTTTGTAAAATTTTAAGTGAAACAGAACATTTTTTCAACAAAATGTGTGTTTTTATTCAAAATTATGTTACTTTGTGGCCAATTGCGTTTTTATTTTCGTTCGTTTGCATTTATACTGGAGTTTTTAAAACTAAAACAGAACATTTTTCAACGAAATTCTCTGTTTTATTCAAATTTATGTTAATTTGTGGTCAATTGCGTTTTTATTTTCGTCCGTTTGCATTTATACTGGAATTTTTTAAACTAAAATGCAGTTTTGATCGATATAATGACACAATTTCAGACGCTTTCTTATAAAATAAAACCAAACATGTCAATCTCGGTGTTACAACGAATATTTGCTGCTATGTTTATCTCTTTCTTACTCAAGCAATACGTGTATCTTCTTGTTCATGTTATCTTATTGCCGATATATATAATTGTGACCGACAGGCAACGACCTGTTAGGCCAATTATTGAGGATGACAAATAGAAAGCTCGGGGCTATAATGTCTTTTGTAATTACGCATAGCAACATAAAATTAATCATATTCTAGCATTTCAAATATGAAAAATGGATAATAGCCGTGGTTTTATAAATAATTTAATAATATTATATGAGACCTTTTCATACTTAGTATTTCAGGAATATATTCGAACTGATGGTCAGAATCCGAAGTGCAAACTTTCACTGGCTGTTTGTAATACCGGGACTAATAATAAAAATAAAATAATTATTTCTAGCAAAAGCCGTCACAAATCTATTTTTTTAAAAATTGTATCTACCTTTAAACACAATAAGCTATACATTCCCGTTCTTATAAATCATATTTCTCAAAAAATAGTTTGTTTTTTATCTGCCAGCGTAACGTCAGAGCAGGGAAATGACGTTTTGTTCAAACCCTTTAAATCCCGTAGCGCTCCGTGGTGTAGCGGCATCGATCGATGTGAGCCCAATGTGTATGCAAACGTAGAGCGTTCAAATCCAAGTCCGCCAGAGATTTTTTTAAATTAAACATCCATCCTGTGACTGCAAGAGAGAGACAACCAAGGAGCAGAAGAGAGAGAGATAGATCTACCAGTTTGAAATTCAAATATTTCCGCGAGTGAATGCAAGAGAGAGACAAGCAAGGAGTAGAAGAGAGAGAGAGATCTACCAGTTTGAAATTCAAATATTTCCGCGAAAATTCAAAATTAAAAACGACAGCCGTGAGAAGTGCGCGCGCAGAAAACAAAGATGGCCGACACCACGGGAAGTTTAAATTAAAAAAATTGAACTTAGAAAAAATCGGAAAAAATTTAAATTCAAATATTCGCGCCAGAAAACCAAGATGGCCGCCGTGTAATTCCAGAAGTCCGCCGCGTAATTTAATCGGAAGCTAATGAGTAATTTAATCAGTAGCACATGTGAAAATTAATTAGATCAAACCGCGAAATTAATTAGATCAAACCGCGAAATTAATTGGGTCAATCCGCGAATCAAAACCGCGAAATCCGCGAATTAAACCGCGAATCCGCGAATCAAATAAAAAATGGAGGGGATAACGGCCCTTATTCTACTGACGTAGTGTGAAACTTGATTGTCAATGACAGGTTCTTGCATCTTTGAATATGAAATCGGTCAAAACAAAAATTTATTTTAAAAGCCGTCCCAAAAAAAAAATGCAACGCAGAAATATGCCACGATCAAACTGAAATTCTACCGATGGTTCCGGAATATGCGAAGTACATTTAAATAGTCAATTAGACGTAAAAAGAAGTTGAGGTAAACTACAGTTTCTATTTACCTACACTATAACTTTCAACGTTTGTAATGTAAGTTTAAATAATCATCGTCCACTTCACGGATTAGGCCACCAGGCCAATTCGAACTTAATATTCTATTGCATTCTAGGTTACTAGTCAAATATTAATGCGCTTCGAAACTGCGACACAAAAAATCGGCATCCAAATCCAAACTGAGCCGATATTCACTGATGAAGTGAAACATCTTCAGCATACCGTAAAAATTCGTAGCCAAAACTTATTGGCTAGTTTTTCGCTGTTTGACGATATGTTTGATAAAGCTCAGAATATAATACGCGTATACAGGGTGTTATGGAAATGAGTGCAAATATTTTAACCCGTAATAGAACTCGCTAAACTAGCAACGCCCTCAAAAATAAGTTAAAATTCAAAACAATTTTATTCTAAAAATGCATAGCCGCCTATGGAATAATATTTTAATTTAATGGTACAAAACACAAAAAACATGTCTTTCATATGCAAACCAACAAAAACTGCATAGGTACTGATAAAACCTTTAGTTCACATCTGGACGTACTTAATCAATGGTAGGTAAGTTATTGACCGCAAGTTTTTTGTGCACGAAGTTTGCAGTTTTAATATACTTGTGTCGTTGACCTTTAACTTAGATATCTTTACCAAGCGGCTCGTCAAATTTAGGGGAGATAAATGATTAGGAAAATACGAGATTAAATGAAAAACGATAAATAGAAAAGTTGTTCATTTTGGTGAGCTCTACCACTGGTTAAAATATTTGCACTCATTTCCATAACACCCTGTATATTGAAAGCAGTACAAGTGGAACAACATATCGCGATAGCAAAGCTGCTCCTTTATCGCGAGAAGGTTCACTGCTGTAGTAGGGCAGAGGTATGAAATTAACTATGTCGAATAGGTAGACGAATTGTGTTTTGTTTTCTAGGATACCGCAGCAATTATAACTGATATATAAATTCCTGTCAAAGACGTTGTAAGAATCAGAATGGGAAAAAGAACTGCGACAAGGGGCAAGCAGTTTCATAGTGAAAGAGGCAGCTGGTACAGGAATTAACAGATGTACGGAGAAAAGTTTAAAGCGCCAATTAAAAAACTGTAACTATTTAAATGTTTTACTTTTCATACATCTGTCTCGTTGTTCACTTAATGTATTTTTATAAGACTTGTCTTCTTCTGATAATCTAATACAATAACCTCTACAGAATGCCATCATTCGGAAGTGATGTAAAGCCGTGGGTTTCATGTTACTACGATGTGTAGTATGTAAAAGATCCCTAGCTAGGGTTGGTACTCCTTAGTCTCGGCAAAGTAATAAGTCGAAATAAGGTACCTGTACTCAGCATGCCTAGACCTTGTCCACTGGTTTGAAAAAAAGGGCATATGAAGGTCTACTTGCTTGACATCAGTTTCCCTACAAATACTACTACTACTACTATACCAAAATCGTGTATAAAATACATTAGGAAATAGTATATTACGCAACCAGTTTAGAAAAGTGATGTTTTACTGAACAAGTGTAGCTGGTTTGAGTACGAGCCTTAGCGAGTACTTAAACGGCCATACGAGTTCAGTAAAACCACTTTTCTAATGTGTTGCGTATTCTATTTTATTGCATTTCATTAGAAATGTAAAATGTAATGTAATGTAAATGATTACATAAAAGTGTATTGCTGGTGACACTGTAAGTCTATATCAAATTCAAGGTTAACAGGTTAGGTGTTGAGTCAGTCTGTGTCAAAACTGATGCAAAACCTAACCTGCTAACCTTAAATTTGATATAGACTTACAGTGCCACCAACAATACACTACAGTACTGCCAAACGTAAAACAAATCGCCGTTGCTATGCAAAAAAGTACCACATTTCTAAACGATGTCTTGCAGTTTTCGTTGTTTATTTGTATTTAAATATATATAAAAATAGAAATTGTTAAACAGGTACTACGTGGTTTGAAGGATCAGTACCATAATTTAAATTTAGCTTACAAACAATTTCCTTCGTAAAACTTGATTTGAGGGAAATTCATGATAAGATCTATCCGAATTGGTATATTTGGACGTTGCAATACACCTATTAAGCGTATGTAGAACTGCTTCCTACGTATATTAACACAAAACTAAATCGTAAACAATAAAAACGAATAAATTAATCAACAAATTAAATCGTGAACGTAAATAATGTAAATAAGGATATAAATGAAAGCACTAGCAGGAAACTGAAAACCAATCATAGAACGTACACGGGAGGGTTCTATTACAGTCAAATTATGAGACACGTCGGGAAGAAATATTTGCAAAGTGGTAACTGATGTTATATTACAGATTTGAAACACCCGCTGCGCTGGTCCGCTCGCTGAAATTCACCTATGCGCAGGCCGGTGACGTTTATCAGACAATTCAGCAGGTCGTGCTTGTGAGACTTTGCGGAATCTCGCTTTGCTCGATCTGCAAACTCCTAGGCGTTACACAAAATAATGCATTTTCTAACTGGTTTTTAAATAGCTATTGTGCGACTGGTATGCTCATTAAAATTCGGAAAATGTATCAGACAATTGCATATTCGGTATAAATCAGGCATTTTGTAAAAATATTCGAGCTTTAGTATGTCTCCAGATTGTAGTATGAGGTCAGTAGTTGCTCTCAGATAAAAACTAGGTAGACTGTGAGCTTACCACTTCAAATTTGCGTTGGAGCCATCATATTGTACTATCCTTTTAGCACATTCTTAACCTTCACAATACACTTAGGTACATGGCTTCTAATGTGAGCAAAAAATAATATTGGTTTGGTGGAAGTTCGTTATAATAATCTAAAATTGGGGAATAGTATTCATCAACTTTTTGATGCATTAGCCTTAGCTTTCTTATTTCAAAAACTCAGTTAACTGCAATGTGTAATTTAAGCCAAGAGACATAATTTATTTGATGTTCAAAGTTTAAACGAATACAACTCTTAATATTAGCAGACTTAGGCACATATTTAAAATTGCGTTGATGCAATTCAAGGTTCAATATTTGTGATACCCTTGTCTAAAGTTACAAGGTTATTTTAGCTTGCTTGGTTGTCAACTTAGTTGAAAAATTGCGATGTGTTGCAGATGAGCTTGCCTCCTTCAATAATTAGTTTAATATCTGTAAAAATTAACATCTAGTTTTGCACTAGCAAAATTATTGCTTAGTTGTTATTGCAACCGTTTACTTTGATCATTGGAAAAATCTGCTCCTAGAATAGTAGTTCAGATACAGGACACAATAATCAATTCAATGAAACAATTTTTATTTGAAATGATTCACAGTTTCAAGATTTGCAAAAACTGACAAGCTTGCATTGATCAGGATTTCTTTCAATTTCGATAATAATAAAATTTCTCCACAAGTGTAGGGTTTAAATATGGGGGTAGTCTGACACACCTCTTAAGTGAGAATTTTAAATAATTAAGAATCAGTGTTGGGAACTCGACAGCACAGCCCTGCCCCCTAGCGAACGCAAAATATCCCTAAATCTGACAAAAAATCCCTCCTACTTTTCGCGCTCAATATAAACGATGGTCAAATCTTGATGAAAAAGTTAAAGCGACATACGTGTAATAAACTCGACTCATAAATTTTACCTTGACGGAAAAAATAATTTAACGTATCTACGCAATATAAATGTAGCATTATTAAATACAGAATAAACACATTTAGGTACTTAACAAAATTTATAAATTTTCTGAAACAAATAAGCAGGAGAAGAAAAATATACTCAGAAGTAAGCATTTTCTACAATTTATTAGACTATTAATGTTAAAACTCTATAGGGCAAAGCTTTAATTCCGTGTAAGCATATAAAACCAACGCACCTTAACACACCTTGGGATCAAAAATTAACGCCCCTTCACTGTTTTACTAACATACTGTTACGATTTATTTTCTGGGCTATTAATAATTATACGCCGCTTCCTGTTTTAAGCATTTATTTTCAGCAATTTAACTTAACGATTTAACAAAGACACAAGAACTATTAATACGGAACATTTCTTATTTATACACTAACAGGAACTATTTCTAACAACAAATACACTTTATTTATTTACACACGACTTCAACACGAATGATTTATATGGCAAGCGTCGCACACTTCAAAGCTAGATTCGAACTGCCTGTTTTTCCCGCTGTGCTTGCTTATACATTGCCGCATAATTCCTTATGGAAAGTTCGTTGTCTCACTCTATTATGCTGACGTGTCGCGTGCATTAATCACCGAGGTCGTTCTCGAATGATCTGGAAGCTGACTCATCTGTCTGCACGCGATCCGCCTCGAAGGTCGTTACACTGCCCCCGCCTTATGTCGTTCTATCCCAGAACGAGTTGCAACGGGTGCCTGTCCTCTCGCTCTTGTGGGGGTTTGATGCGGTATTTGCAGGCGGTGCCCATCTTGCACACGGACTGTCTGAAGAAGTAGCAGTCCACCGTGGGCTTCGCAACGGGCTGTAACAGCAGACCTCGATCTAGATGCCGGTCCGGTCGAAGACTACTTCTAGCATGCTTGGTACAACCCCCCAGTCCTACGAATCCAGGGAGCATCCTTATTTCGGCACCACCAGCCGGGTTTCGCCGTTCTTCACCATCTGCTCCTTAAGGTTCAAAAGAGCAGACCAGAGCTCCTGGTAACTAAGGTTTTCGTACGACAACCTTTTCGTCACCAGGTAATAAATGGAGCTATTGCCTTGCTTCAGCCGCAAAGTTCTGCCAACCTGAGGTGCCTGCTCTCGCAGCTGGTTTAACCGGCCAAACTTCTCCCGGAAGGCAACGGCGATCCCCCTAGACATCCGAAGGACCTGGGCGACGCAATCTGCCAGGGATTACCGCCGCAGCCTGTCGAACAGGTCACGCTGCACCTCTCTAGTTGTCGCAGGGGTTGCTCCGTGACAGCCTCCACCTCCTCATTGGTTCCAGAATATGGGGCCAACCGATTGAAGTGCACCACCCTGTACTTTCCTCGAGGAGGTTTCTGGATTCGGTATACCACGTTATTCGGTCGAGCAACTACAGTGTATCTGAGGAACCTATCGCATTTTAAAGTCATACGTATTGTATCTACAATTATACAACAATACACCTTTCGTGAAGAGACAGTTTTTGGGCTTAGGAATATAATTAGTAGGTTTATTATTTAATTACTTGAGGCGACAATTCACAATTTTATTTTAACATTCAGTTACAAGAATGTAAAGAGTACAAAACATAAAACTGGCAGGCGACTTATTAAAACTGCGTAAAAAATTGGTGAAGTCAGATTTTGAATGCAAAATGTATCTCAGTTCTGTGTATCCATATAAACTACATTAGTCCAGTTACATTAGGATCCGCCTGCCGAAAAAATCCAAGTGAGCTGAAATTTTGCATACACCTTTATTTTGACATTACAAATAACGTCTCAAAAGTCGCCATCGATATCGCGCTTGCGTTTTGAGTTATTCAAGGTCAAATGTGGCAGAAATAAGTTTTTCGCAAATATCTCGCTTTCTATGGGTCGTATGACTTTTTTAGTAATTACAGAAAATGAATGCTAGGAAATTCCCTACAAAAAAGATTATACAGGTTTTTTACGTAGAACTAACCATTCAGTAAATAACACATTGTTAAGTTTTGCAGACGGGTTTTACTTCCTTTTACGATAAAGGAAGCATTGGATTCACCCCAAAAATTCGCAATTAAGTTTTAACAGATCTTCACGTTTTAGATTCTCATGAACCCAAAAAATATGTTTTTGCTCATTGGTCTGTCCGTCCGCCCGTCCGCCCGTCTGTCTGTCTGTGAACAAAATATCTCAAAAACGAAAAGAGGTATGGCGTTGAAACTCCATATATAAGTTTTGTGTACTATCTAAATGCGACAGCAAGCTTTTTAAGAAAATAGCATAACCGGAAGTGTGATGTTTAATCTTGTGTTTCAAAAACGGCTCTAACGATTTTTTTCAAACTTCACATTTTTATTACATTTTTAATGTGTATTGATTGAGATGGGTGATTTTCCAATTGAATTTTAGAGGTATTCACCTGAAAAATCACCGATCTCACATCAATACACATTAAAAATGTAAAGTTTGAAAAAATTTGTTAGAGCCCTTTTTGAAATGCAAGAGTAAACATCATACTTCCGGTTATGCGATTTTCTTCAAAAGCTTGCTGTCTCGTTTAGATAGTACACAAAACTTATATATGAAGTTTCAACGTCATACCTTTTTTCGTTTTTGAGATATTCTGTTCACAGATAGACAGACGGACGGACGGACGGACACACAGACCAATGAGCAAAAACATGTTTTTTGAGTTCAGGGGACTCTAAAACTTGAAGATCTGTTGAAAACTCAATTTCGAATTTTTGGGGTGAATCCAATACTTCTTTTATCGTAAAAGGAAGTAAAACCTGTCTGCAAAACTTAACAGTGTGTTATTTACTGAATGGTTAGTTGTACGTAAAAAACCTGTATAATATTTTGATATGATTCAGGAGGCACGCGAGGGCCTCCATTATCAATATTAATTCGATTACGCCCTCTCCACGCAACAAGGATCAGAACGCGGCATTAATTACCAGATCGCAAAAACCCAAAGACGCAGTTTTAACATCTACATAACAACAGCCGTCCCAAAATTCGCAAAGAGCTACCGCATTACTGCCCAGAGCATAACCGTCATAAACCCATCAAAATAAAGATGACAGCGCGACAAAGGAAGTGTTCCGGGCAGTAAACCGCTCAGGAACACAGGAAAGCGGGCGCATTAATTAAAAAGGGCCAACATTACGCGAATTGAGGTGTTGGTTTTTTCCTTTTTACTATTGTTGTAAGGTCAGGGTGAACATAAGCGACGCACGTATGAAATAATGTCAATCCGCCGCCGCATGCGGTGTAGAAAGCACTTTTCCAAGTACGCAAATAGGCGAAATAACAGCACCATAAGACTATAAAGTTTACGAAGGTTGCAGCGACCAGAGGAACATACAGTTTTAGGAATAAGCAGTTTTGGAAAATAAAACCCAAAGGGCACCAATAAACGCCGGCACCAGATAGTCTGGAATAAAATCCGGGTATTAAACTCGCGTTCAAATCAAGGAACAATGAAAACCCACACCGCGAGGGCTAATTAAATTAAAAACACCGGCCACCGGAGCATGCGAAAAATCGCCTAACCAGTGGAAGCACGGGGCAGCAATTCCGCGTGCTAAGAAGTCCGCGAATCACAACCGCGCAGCTTCTATTGTAGAAATAATTTAATTAATCCTAACTTTGTTAATATGCGGGCGAAACATGTCGAATAAGGATTCAAAATTCGAGTCTTTAGGAGACGAAAACAGTGCACAGGCGTTCGACAAGATAGCACTTCGCGCCGCGGCGTAACGAAAAATCCGCACCGCGGCCAAGCGGCTTGCATTCAAGAAAGGAAATTACAACTCGCAACTTTATTAATAGGAGAGCAAGACCTATCAAATAAATGCTAAAAATTCAAGTCTTTAGAAAGCGCAACCAATGCAGAGGTTTTTTTCCTCTCGCTACGAGATTGATAAGCCCGTAAACGCCGCGGCATCTAAAAGATCAGCGTCACAACCGCGCGGCTTCTATTGTAGAAATAATTTAATCAATCCTAACTTTGTTAATATGCGGGCGAAACATGGCAAGTAAAGACTTAAAATTCAAGTTTTTAGAAGACAAAAGCAATGCCCATGTCAGCGACAAGATAGCGCTTCGCGCCGCCAAGATCAAAGCCGCGAATCCAATTCCTATCAAATTTGCAAACGCCCCCACTGCCGTTCAGCCAATCGTGAGCGAGGAATCGGCAAACAAAGCCGGCAAGACCTTTATAAACCCCGGGCTTCTTGAAAAAAGCACGGGGTTCCAACCAGCAGTTCAGGCAGCAGCAGCCAGTATCCAGCAGCTACCGCCATCGGTCCAGCCAGCCTGAGTACTTCAGCTCCAACCACACTTAGTCTCCAGCGGTGCTGGCCGAGCTCCTGGGACTTGGAAAAATTCATCCAACTAAACTTAGTCGGCAGCGGTGCTCGCTGAGCTCCTGGGACTAAGAAAAATTCATTCAGCCACACT